>JBAMBA010000101.1:0-310000 GCA_037043685.1 Drosophila hawaiiensis
AACATAATACTTCCCGTTTCGTTGTATTGCTTTAAATATATCAAAATCCTCGAATCCACTTTCATTTGTTTATTTTTCTTATTTTGTTGTTGTTGTTGTTTTTCTTCGAATTTTTCAGTTTATATAATGTATGTGTTGTTTGCTTATGTGTTAAGCTTGTTTTTTATTTAGTTTCTGAATGCTATTCTTTTATGCATATACATAAGTATGTACACACACACACACACAGAGACACATACATATTTCAGAATTTTCTCGAGCCTCAGCAAGAAGAAGCAGCAGCAGCAGCAGCAGCAGCAGCAGCAGCAGCAGCAGCAGCAGCAGCAGAAGCGACGGCAACAACATCAACAACGAAAAGCTAAACGGCGACCACGCGGCGTATACGTAACCCCATGCATACAATTTGCTGTGCGGGTGTCTCTTGTGTGTGTGTGTGTATGAATACCTATATATATATATATATATATATATCATATATATACATATATACACATATATATTCATAGATATATATAGTGTTTTGTGATGCCTTCAAGTTGGGTCACACGTTTTTGCATTACGTATACGCCTCGTATGAAGACAGCCACAGTCAAAGAAAATGGGGGAAACAAACACACACACACACACACACATACGAACATACATGCCACACTTTACAGCACAACTGATAAGACAACTAATGGCGAATATTATAAAAATGCGCAATACCAAGAAAAATAAAAACAAGAAAATAATGAACAAATAATTCACAAACAAAAAACAATATAAAAAAGTGAAAAAACAACTTTAAACTAACTCGAAAGAGAGAGAGGGAGGGAGAGAGCATAAAATAAATGCGACAAGGCCGCTTTGTTGTTGTTGTTGTGCTCACGTTTTTAAGTGTGCGAGTATGTGTGTGTGTGTGTGTGTCGCCATGTTATTGTTTTCATTGTTGTGTTGCATATTGTTTCTCCTTCCACACTTTCGTTCTAATTGTTGATGGAATTGACAAATGAGAACAACTAATTTAAATCAATATTTGATGATATTTTTATTTATTGTTTTAAATAATAAATAATTAATTTCTTAGAAAAACTATTACAATTAATCCCCCCTCCCCCCTCCCCCCACTCTCTCTCTCTCTCTGTCTGCCTCTGCCTCGTTCTCTCTTTCGGTGAAGCTTTCACTCTCCTCACACACGCACAATGCTGTAAGCACTGCTCGCTCTCTCTCTCTCTCTCTCTCTCGCTCTCATTTTGACACACACTCACACAGAAACACACAGACACAAAGATGCTCTGCTGACTTTTCAACGTGGTTTTTACTTATTTTGTATGTATTTTTATACATTAGAGGCGATTTTGCGAATTTCTTATTTTTTCAGCATTCAGATTATGAAATCGAGCCACAGATTGAGACGTTTACGTTTAAAGAAAACGACACTGAAAAAAACACCGAAAAGAGCAACACATTGCAAATTTTTTGTTTTTCTTTTTTTTTGTTGCTGTTGTTGTTTTCTTGTTGGTGTACTTCGTGCCTACCACGACGACGACTCCCACTTTGAACGCTCTCGCGGATTGTTGGCTCTCTCTTCCTCTTGTTTAAGATCACACTCCTTCGACTACACACAGACCCGATCACACAACACTTATTATACATATTTATATATATATACATATATATATGTATACTATATATATATATATATATATATATATATACAACTGTTTATTGTTATTGTCGGTTTGGATGATCAACACATACCTTCTCACTAGAAAAACTCACGACGTCTTCTTCCAAACATTCATTTGGCACACACAGAAAAAAATTATTCAATTTCTGTTTGACTTTTATAAAATAAACTTTAGATTTTGTTTCTATTGAAGCTTTTCACAATTCGAACTGAACTGTAAAGCACGCGAGCAGACAAGCGAATGAAGCGAAACGGCGGCGGCAGCAGCAGCACCAGCAAATGAAATGCCGAAACGAGAAACACACACACACAGGCACATACACACTCACGAGCCGACGTAACAAAGACACGTAAGTTGGCGATGTGTGAGAGAGCCGGCATGCAACATACAAAGTCAAAAGCGCGTCGTAAACAACAACAAAAAAGCTTGATTTGACAGTCAAAGAGAGATAAAGAGCGCCACCAGCGTAGGAGAGAGCAAAGGCAAAAAAAATGTATATCTGTGTGTGTGTGTGCTTGCGAGTGGGAGCGCTGGCGCATGACATTGCCATTTATTGAAAGCCGAGTAACAGCAGCAACAACAAAACAAACGACGTCAGCGTAGGCATCGGCATCAGCATCGCCGTCGGCGTCAACGTCGACCTTATGGACGCGATTTACACGCGATTTGTGCTTGTTCTTTGCTCAAAAGGATAACAGCAATAACAACAACAACAACAACAAATAGCAACGGCAGTCAGCAGTCAGTCACAACAAACAGCTGTTTGGGTAAGGCCCTCAACACAAGCGTGAGTCAATTGAAAGAGTGAGCGAGAAAGAGCGACGGGGGCGAGACGCGATTGTTGCTGTCTCATTTACGGTCACTATTCGATTATCAACAGCAACAAGAAGAAGAGGAAGAAGAAGAGAAACAAGAAGAAGAAGTGGAAGAAACATTTTAATATCGAGCACTTTAATGACGATAAGCCGCCAAGCATTGCAAATCGAATATGAATGTTAATTGTTGTTATGCATGTTATGCAACAAAACATACCTAAACCAAAAGTTATAAGCAAAACTAACTAAAGAAAATTAATTCTGTTTAAATAGCAAAAGCATCATTTCTAATAAATACCTGTAGCGTTAGGATATATACACTTATATATATATATATGTAAAAGAAAAACGATAGCCAGAAATGCATACAAATGTACACACACACACACACACACGCACTTTATTGCTTATTCCTTCAAGCTGCTATTTGGCATTTGCATAATGAAGTGCAAAACTTGATTACCCAATAAAAATTTAAGTTAATTTAAAGAAATAAAAAAAAATGTGCTAAATGCGACAAAGCGTCAACACGTGCGCTGCCAACGCAGCAAGGCAGCAAGGCAGCGACGGCGACAGCGGCCCGCAGCAGGAAATACAAGAAGCCCAAAAGCGAACGGCTGAGCAAAAACAAAAATAAAAATAATAATAAAAAGCTTACACAGACGACAGTAATCAACGCAAGCGAGAGCAGAAAAGCTCAGCCAAATGCAGCGCAGGCATTTATTGTGCTTGTTGTTGTTGCCGCTGTTGTTGTATTTAGCAAATCTAAGCAAGCGGAAAAGAAAAATTGAAAAACATCATTGTCTTTGGCTGGCGCTGCTTCTTCTTTAGTTTCTTTTGTTTAAAAATAAATTAAACATTTATTTTGGTTACGCACAAAAACAACGCGACGCAAACGAAAGCGAGCGAGCGAGAGAAAGAGAGAGAGAGAAAGAGAGAGAGAGAGAGTGTATGTGTGTGTTGTGTGTGAGGCAGAGAGTGCGACGAGAGCAAACCAAGTTTTGCCGGCTTTTTTGGGTACTACGTAAAAGGGGGCAGCAACTGCAGCCTCAGCAGCAGCAGCCTCAGCAGCAGCGATAACTAAAAAAAGCGCATCAAACAAAATCGTCAACTAAAAATAAACACACAACATTGTTGTTGTAGTTGTAGCTGTTTGTTGTTGTTGTAGTTTGTGCTGCTTAAGCATTAGGTGAGAGAGAGAGAGCGAGAGAGCGAGAGTTGGAAAGAGAGAGAGAAAGAGAGAGAGCAAATTGTTTTTGGCCTACGTTTGCTGCTGCTGCTGTTGCTCTGTTGCTAGGCGCTAGAGAGTGCAGCGCTGCGCTTTCCCCTCCCCCTGCCCCTGCCGCTGCCCTACCGCCCTCTACTCAACCAGCCACACACCTTTTACGCGACTCACTCGAGTTGAGTGACAGTTCTTGGGCAATTTCAGTTTCAATTGATTTCGTCGTTTTCAAAATAACCGCTTGCCATGTGCGTGCCTCTATATACATATATATATATATTATATATACATATATATATATTATATATACATTGTGTGTATGCTTTTTGGCTAAGCACATTGCCAGCATTAGAACAACAACAACAATAGCAACGGCAACAACAGCAAAAACAATTTGGGTCAACCACAATTAATATTACTAAATATAGCCAAAAGGCATTTGCTGCGTTTTGCACCACCACCACCAACAACAACAAGCTCCAAACAACCTCTAATTTTGCTGATAACTGACAAAGAAGAACAAAGTAAAACAGAGAGCGAACGAGAGCAAAAGAGAGAGAGAGAGAGAGAGAGAGACAGAGAGGGAGAGCGAAAGCGTCGCCGGTGAAAAGAGAAAGAAACAGAGCAGCAGGTTAACTTCATCTCCCCCACCAAGCGAACCTGTTTTACTACAAATTGCGCTTAACTGTAAGATGGCTTAATTGCACACCCGACAACATCGTCGATTGACATCTGACAAAAATATTCCTATTATAAAATACATTTAAAATACTTTTCTTACAATTATTCATCCAATATGCTAAAAACAATTCCAATTGTCATTTTGTGAGATGAATTTTATGAAATGAAATGAAATATATGGAAAATACCACCACAACTTGCTGGCTTTAAAAGCATCTTCTTTTTACTGAAAATACATACATATGTACATATATATATATTTTTTTTTTATCGACAAGCTGAACCTTTGATTGCTTACAATCCCTTTGTTTGTCTTTGCCCTTCGGTCGACTAAAACTAACTCAAACCAACTGGCACACAACATACCAGAGCAAGAAGAGGCAGAAAAAAAAAGTGTGATAAACGTTTTCAACTAATTAGCACATTCGGAATGTCGGCAATTATTCAATGCAGGGACAACTACAAACTGAACTACTTATAAGCTACACAGAGATAAATACATACAAATGTACACATCGTGAGTGCAAACACAAATAAAGCTATTAGTATAATAATATTCATGAATATATCATCCAAATCGCACCAGTTATGCACAGAACCGGCCTGTGTTCCGCAGAGAACTCGTCCAAATTAAATAAATCCATACGAGCGTAGATTCGTTGTCGAGCTTCGACTAATTTGGGGGCAGATGATGATGTAGATGCACATACATACATACGTACACATACTCATATACATATACAGATGTATGCACAATACATTTGTAGACTTCACATCCACGTGACGAGTTATGTGTAACATTTTGTGAAGAATTAACATTAATATTTGCATCCATTAAGCATTATTTGTGTATTTTCAATATTTGAACTGATTAAATTATTGAATATTTACTTGGTATTCATTGTACAAATGCATATTAAATTGTGTTAGCTTGCTAATTGTTGCAATTTAACACTTTCCACTTCTTATCTTTTCCTTTTCTTTTATTTTCGCTCCTGACATTCCTGTCGCCTGCACCAAAAACGCGATTGTGATTGTTGAAGGAGCCTGTTGCAATATCTCTCGCTTTGTGTGTTGCCAATAAGAAATGCAATGCAATTATTTAATACTAAGTTCGTTTATTTATTATCATGATTATACATAAAATGTAATGAAATAACAAAATGTATTTAATAAACAAATTGATCATTATTTTCACTTTGTTTTATGTTCGCTAAATGCTCGTTTCAGAGATCGATTAGGTAAATAAAAATGTTCGCTCGCAATTTGGTCTGCTGCGTACACACACACACACACACACACACACACACACACACACACACACACACACACACACCGCGCGTACATATGTATGTATATCTTATCGCGCTAATAACACAAAGTTGTTTCTTGTCGCTGTTTATTGTTGTTGTACACATACACATACACATACACATACATACATATATAGCCAGTGAGCTAAATACATACATCCAAACATACATAATTATTTTCATTTTTTATGTAATCAACAAACAGCGGCCACATGCGGCGGCAGCGTCGACTGCTGCCTCTCTGCTTCTTCCTTCCTTAACCAAGGTTCTCAAAAAAAGCATAGAACACACCGAAAACACAGCCACGCATAGCGTGCGAGGTGCAAAGTCAAAGCGGCAACAAAAAAAATTAAGACAGAGAGCAGAGAGAAAGAGGAGAGAGCGGAGAGCGCCCAAATAGCCGTGAGTTGGTTATGTGCCTAGTGGGTGGGCAACAAGAAGTGTCGCCTGTCTATGCATGCGTACGGCGCTCTTCCTCCCCACCATCCTTCCTTCTCGTTCTCTGCTTTTTTTTTTGTATGTAAGTCAAAAGTGATGATATGTACATATATATCTATATATATACTATATATATATATACATATATATATATATATACGTATATAAACATACATACATACATCATATTCAATTATTTTTTAATGGGGCGCGTTGAAGAATTTCCAATTGATTTTTAAGTCCAAAATTGACAGTGGCACGCACAAAGAGCTTAAGAGACCCCTTCAAGTTGCATAATCGCACTTCCCCACCCCCTCTCCCTCTCCCTCTCTCACTCGATTATTGTTGTTGTTGTTTACGTCGCTACTAATTGCACAAAGTTTTGTTTTTGTTGTTCTTGGTGTGCTTTGCGTTGATCAGGCAAGCAAAGCAAGCAATAACTAGACAACGACGAGGTCGCTTTGACTGACGACGCAACACGACACGACGCGACACGACACGATGCGATGCGACGCTTTATCAGAAATTCAAATTCCGACACAAACAATACAATTGCGACTCTCAAAACTCTCTTCTCGCATGCAAACAGGGCACAGCGAAGAGCAAATCGAAATAACAATACATATCCATGAAAGGCTGATCGCGAAAACAACAACAATAATAATAATAACAACAAACAATCAAACAATTTCGCTAAGCACGAACAACAACAATAAATACAACGACAACGGCGTCGCCATGGGACGCCAACGACGACGCTTACGTCGAAACGTTGTTGCCGTTGCTCTGTTTCTATTTTCTTGCTGACGCAGCAGGCGTTATTGACAGAGAGAGGAAGAGCAAGAGAGCGGCCCACTGTCTCTCTCCCTGTTCAACAACAACACACTGAAACCGAAGACGTTTGGGACGCCACTGTAGATTGTGTGTTCCGTTCACTTAAAACTGGATGGATGGAAATCAATTGAATATTTACATTTTATATATTTAATTCCTATTCAATTTGCAGTCTTTTTTTTTACAAATGACAGAAAAAAAAAATTTTGTTCTTCAAATTTGAAATGAGTAAGCACGTGACGTCACACAATGTATGTACGTATATACATAGATTTATATACATGGGTATTCAGGTATGTATGTATTTACTCACGACACAACTAATTATTTATTGTGGCCTTCTCAGTCACATTTATATATACATATTTAACTAACAACAAAAAAAGAAAGAGAGAAAGAAAAAAATACGATGTACTCGATTCTTTTTATTCGTATGTTATGCGCAGCAACAAATAAGTTGCACAGATTACAAAACGCTGAGGTTGCCACAACACTGATGGACAGCAGTGTAGCAGAAAAGCACAAATGCGGGCGACAATATTTGCGGACACCGCTAGCCCCATCCCTTAACGCAACCATCACCCACTAACCACGCAACTCAACACTAAACGCTGTTGCAGTTGCATTTCAATTTCAATTGTTGCTGCCACCGTCGCCGGCCGCTTGCTGCGGGCCACTGCAGCGGGGGGCGTCAAAATAACAACAACAACAAACCGCAAAACAGACGCGGGGGTCGCTGCTCGCATTCGTTTGCAGCAGCGTGTTTTATCTTTTCTTTATTTTTCGTATTTTGTTGTTGTTGCCGTTGTTGGTGTGACCAAAATTTTGTATTTGTAAATTTACGCGCACCACACACACACACATACTTTCCCATAAAATTAAATTTATTTACGTTTATTTTTGTGATGTTTTGTATTTTGCACTCACGTTTTGTTGTTATTTCGTCAGTGCCAGTTTCGCTGTCCGGCTGGCTCTCGGCTCCCGGCTCTCTCGCGCAACGTCGACGCTGCCAGCACGCACTGCGCTCTACTCTCCTCTCCTCCTCCTTCTCTTTTTCTATTATGGGCGGCACTTGCAAACCTTCTTTTGTGTTGTTTTTTTTTTTTTAACGCAATTTTCTGTTTTAGTTGTTATTCTTCTTCTTCTTTGATGTATCGACTAATTAATTAACACAGCACACGAACGCGCCACAATCAAATATGCTAAGCCCAAAAACAATGACAAAAAAAATTTAAAAAAAAAAAAACTACGCAAAATTGATTTAAGTTTTATTTTTGCGCATTATTTCAAATCAAAGTCATCAGAATTTGCTGTGTTGATATTGAGAAGCCAAGTGGTGTTTATTCTATTACTTCATTTACTTTTTTTATGCTGTGCAGTCTGTAGACACCGCACGTCCGCTGCGCTGAAAGGCACAATGCAAAATGAACAATATTGAGAGAACGCTCACAGAGCCGACAACGAAACGAAAAACCAAAGAACAATTAGCGTACACGAGCGAGACTGTTGTACAGATACCCTTTACACAAAAATTTTTTGACATGAGTTGTTTTTTTTAACAACTTTGCAGCAAAGTAGTATTATATATAGTTATATAGTATATTAAGAAATAATTATCTGGGCCCGTACGACTTTAATTACTGCGGCTGGAAATGATTTCCTTTGTCGGGTTACACACATTTACCACTCATAATACCCGTTTCATTTATTTGTAAACAGGGTACAAGGCATAAACACCAAACGAATGCCACATTGGGACAAATGTTTGTGGTTTCATTTAAATAGATTTTCTTAATTTTGACAAAGCTATAAATTAATATTGTCTCAGCCAGCAACAAGTAAAAGTTTTAACGATAGTTGTACAGTTTTCGAATGTTTCAAAATTAATAATGTTACCCATACTCTTTGAATTAAATTTGTTAAATATATGTCAGTAACATTGTTCAAAATGATCACTAAATCAATCACTGTCGCCCACTGTGCAATAGAGAGAATTACCTAAACAGTCGGCATTTCTTCTGCTTCTGTGTGTGTGTGTGTCTGTTTTGCCGCTCTCGCCGTCAGACTTTCTGTTTGTTATTGTTGCTGTCGGTGGCGCTGTTGTTGCGACTTGTCAACACATTTACGCGCTCTCTGACAACTACAGTATTGGTAGCTAGTCTCATTCCAAGCATTTTATTTTTTATATACATATGTATGTAACTCGTAAAAAGGTACAACTCTACATTGCAAAAAGTTGTTTATGTGATCTTGACTCAACACACACAAATGGGAGCGTACTCTTTTGGCGCTCTTGTGTGTGTGTGTGTGTGTGTGCATGCGTGCGTGAGAGAGAGCGAGAGTGTAAATGAGCAAGATCCAAGCGCGTGGCAAACACATGGTTTTTGTTTTTGGCAAAAATCAAGAAGAAGAAGCGTGGATCACTTACAGTTAGTTCAAGTGTAAATATGTATGTTTTGCACATTGTAGCAAGGCGTTTGCAAAAAATAGGTTTGATTTAATAAAATTAGATGCTGGGCCACTGACACACATCGAAATACTATAAACAATTGCTAATTGCGAATTTTGAGCGACTTGTCTTCGATTGCCGAAATACCTTTGACATGCTCGAGTTTCGCCATAACTTGAGTGTCCAATACGATATGTGTATTTTACATATATTTTTATGTATATATAGTACATACATATATACATATGTATATGTAAAATGTACATACAGTCAAGACACACTGGAGAATAAATGTGTGTACACCATGAGCGTTGTGCTTGTGTGCATGTGTTTGTGCTATGTGTGCATGTGTCACACGCAGAGTAACGAAAAAGTCAATCACACAAATACAATCGCATCATCACATGGCGACTGACGACGCTGCCGCTGCCGCTGCCACCCGCCCGCAAATAACAAAACACCGCCGTCGGCTCAATCATCATCGACCGCTCTCATTCTTCGTCTCTCTCTTTCACGTTCTCTCGCTCTCTCTCTCTCTCTTTGTCTTGGCTCTCTTACTCATTGTCCCGCATACACAACTACAACGCCAATCGCAACTCGCGAGATGTTTAGTACTTAAACACAATGTATTCACATATAGTACGTAGTTATTTTAAAAATTATTTGATAAGACTTGTAAAATGTGTACATGTTGAAGTTTTTAAAAAACTCATGATTCAAAGCATAAACCATGTGTTCAAAGCATAAATTGTAAAATTTTGGAATTATTTAAAAATTATAATCACCTGTGGAGCCAAAACATTCTCAATTTCTCATATTGAGCGATAACAGTACAAGCTACTTTGCCCTGCATAGGAATTTCGTTTTACTTATAATATTTGTGATCAGCTACAGCCCATTTAACTAAGACAAAGTGACAAACTAAAATGCCGTTACTGATTCTGCGCTGCAATGCGTGTGTGTTTGTGTTGCGCTCTTATTTGGATCACCAATACAAACATCCATTAGATCCACACACACGCGCAAGTATGTATGTGTGTGTGTGCGTGTGTGGACGGGCAGACAGTGGGGCAGACGTGGGCTCGCTTGTTCCACGTCGCATTATTAATGAAAATAAATTGTAATGCGAACGTGTTAATTAGACAGAGATAGCGACAAAGAGAGCGTCTTTTTGTTTGTATTTGTGTTTGCGCTGCTTACCGAAGTGAAAACAAACAAAACAAAAAAGAGCACACACAGCATAGTAGAACACAAAATGTGGCCAAAATAGACTCAGCAACTACTACTACGACAACAACAAAAATCAAACCAACAGCAATAATGGCAAACAGAAAAAAGAAAGTCACCCGATAAGCAACAAAAATAAAATAGTAACAACAAAAAAAAAAAAGAGTTCTTATCGTTTGTCACTCAATTATACACAATTTTTGTGATGTGCCATTGCCTTTTTCGTACTGCAGTCGAAGTCGACGACGACGTCGACGTCGACGTCGCAGTTGCTGGCACACAACACAGAGTAAAATATTTAGCTGCGCTCACGTAATTGAAACGTCGGTGGCGTCGGGCGGCTTTTACTCTAATTGGAAATGTTGTATGCCCGTTTTCCGGCCGGTTTTGGCCAACAATTTTTTGTTTTTTGTTTTTAAACTGGCTGGCTGGCCAGAAAGACACATACACCCACAAAACAAAGATAAATGTGTGTGTGATTGTATTTTCATATACAAAGTATAAAAATATAATTATGTTCGTATTAGAGATGGGAATATATTCAAAAGGTGGATACAGAGTACCTCCAGCCGGTCACCTTCGACATTACTCTGATGACAGAATTTATATCGTTAAAATAGGATTAGTGTTAATTATAATCATTGCTCTAGTTTTAAAAGTTATGAATCAAAATTATCTGCTTTGCAAACTTGCCAAATACAAAATAAAGCCTGACTCGAGCCCATCTCTAGTTTGATTCAAAATAATGGAATCTGATTAAAAGTCGCAACTTATAGCCAATTATAAGATTATATATATATATATTTTTTTTAAAATAATTTTTGTCAGTTTTATGGTTGTTCCTACTTGGTATTCGGGAAGTTATTTGCGTATGACCACTGTATTCACACACTGTACATGCATCCAAACATACAAATGTGTGCATACAAAATAGAACAAATGAAGCAGAGGCAACTCGACAGCGTCAGCGGCAATAGCTGATACAGCGACGGTTACGGCAACAGAGACTGCATACAAGAAGCAGAAAAACTAACAAACAAAAATTATGTGGGGCAAACTGAGAGTAGAACAGAAGAAGAGCTAGCACATATTAAAAAGTAAGAGAGAACGAGAGAGAGAGAGAGAGAGAGAGAGAGAGAGAGAGAGAGAGAGAGAGAGAGAGAGAGATAAAGAGAGAGAGAGAGAGAGGGAGGGAAAGCGAACACATTGGTGCAAAGAGTAAGAAAGACAAAGACAACGAATTCGGTTGTTGATTTCAGCGTTTTGTTTTTGTTTTCAATGATAAATGAACTTACCGCTGGACTTACAATTGTTGACAAAGTGGTCAATTTTGACAGCAACAACTGCACAGGGACATTGTATGTAATAAAATGGTGTGAATGGTGCGTGTCAACAATTCTCGTTACCTTTAGCGCGTTGACAATGAAAATAAAATTAACTGCCAGTTCGTTCTTTTCTTTTGTACTCGCAAAATTTCTTTTCATATCGCGGATGGCACATAATTGATTATATATTTTATTTATTTATTTATTATTATTAACTTAACAAAAATTTGTAAGTTAACAAATCTAAATGCGTTGACTTTGGTAATCAATAGTTGACTGTGAATGCGACTAGAATTGACGCTGCTCTAACTATTGTTAATCCTTATTTTGTTGACTTTAAAATGACTATTGATATGATAAGCTTATGTGAATTGGCAATTCCAGATTAAAAGTAAAACAATTTTTTTTTAATCGCTGACATTGGTGTGATAAGAGCAGCCCCCAAAAATGTTTACACACTGTTATAGACGCTACTGTCACCATGTGGTCAGTGCTGCCATGTTAGTTTTTGTCAGGAGAGATTCTAGGATATCTTGAGTTGGCCGAAGAAGTATCCGGAATTTGTATACAATCAGTGGGTTTTAATCACCCAGAATGCATTTGAAAACTTATACGGTTTTTTTTTTTCAATTTCCGTGTCGCAAGAACTGTGATTTATAATTACCTAAGGAATTCGAAGGCGCTATATCATACATATGCCTGTGTATAAAGGAGAGCTTTTTTACAATTTACAAACCAAAACAGATCTGCATGTAAAGTGGCAATAAAGGCCAAACTGATAATAACAATAAGAACTCTGCGTCATTAGTCTAGTCCTATTTCTGTTAATCTGCCTGTGCTGCGGCTTCTGGGCATGTGGTCCGCTCTGATTATAGATTTAAACAACCCGCTCAAGTCCATCCAATGGGAATCTCAAGGCACAAAACCAGTTAGAACATGCCAAATGTTGAAAAGAAGAAAGAGAATATACCGAAAAACAGTTAAACAGGTGCAAAAGACCATGACAACAATAAGACGACTGCGTGAGAGAGCGAAAGACAGAAAAAGAGAGTGCGAAAGATTACGACAAAACACGCACAAACAAAAGGAAGTGAGATCGATACTCATAACTGTGATAGATATATGCTTTCCGAAATTTAGGGGCATGGTCAGGGAATTGATTGGCCAATCATTACCATTGGGAACATCGACGTGTTATCGATTTGCCAGGCGTGGGAAAAAACCGACAACTGCTTTCATGCAGAACAGTTTCAATTCTCTAGCGCAAAATCAATATACTCTTCTACATACATACATATGTACATCGATATGAAAAGCATGTGAACATAGGCAGAGCGAGTGCTGCGCTTGCACAGTGTGGCCAGTGGCAACGATAATGTGTTCAAACCTAGAACAGTCACGATGTGCCGCCAAACACGTGATGAACGAAAAATGAAAAAAAAAGAAAGAAAAACTCGACGAAAATGCGTGTTGTCAAGATAACAAAACATATAAAAGCAATGAGCGAAGGCAATCTTTTACGTCACCATGCTGTGCAGAGCAGAAGCAAATAGCGACGGCGACAAATGTTGGAGATCAACAGATCGCTTACTCAATCCCAAACGTGAACGTAAACCGAAATGTTCAAATGGCATTTTCCTTTGCTATATATTTATACACACACACACATACAAACACATGCAAACAGCAATTCAAGTACGCATGTATGTGTGTGTGTGTGTGTGTGTGTGTTTGTATAATCATGTGATACCAAAAATAAAGAAAAATGTGAAAATCAAATAACAGCGACTGCGACTGCGACAAGACACTAAAAAGTCACAAGCAAAAGTGGAGCAATAAAGCAAACAGTCGCAACAAAGTAAGAATGCTCGAGTCGAGAGAGCTCGCCTGGAAATACCCTGAATCCCCAAACTGTGCAACTGTGCTTAGACTTGCTTGATTCGAAATATATACATACAAATATGTACATACATATGCATATTTAAAATGGTAACTAATGAGTTGCTCCGATATTGGCTAATCGAAGCGTGTTATCGATAGAATGAAATAAAAGTGTTTTATGTAAATTCTTAATCGACTCGACTGTGGATTCTGATCAAGAATATACATACATGTATACATATATATAGCCTATGGGATCTGAAATCGTTGTACACTTTTCAGTCATATATATTTTTTTTTTATTTTAGTATATCATTTATATTTGAAAATATTGAGTATTTTATTTATAAAAAGCTGCATAACTAATAATTTGACCGCAACTGTAGGTGTAGCTGTGATCAGTCTGAGCAAACAGCCCCGTTCATTTCAATTTGATTTTGTATTTGCAATTTACAGCAAGCAAGGCATCGAAATCTATGCAAATCGTGTCTGTGAGTGCAGCGAGAAACAGTCAAAAGATACGCACAAAATTTATTCAGATGCTGGCTGTATTCAATTTCAATGAAAATGAAAATGAAAACAGAATGCCAAAGAAAATATCTTCTTTGCATATGCACATATTTATTTATGTAAATATGCACGTACATACACACATATGTATATATTTATGCATGTAGTCAAAATGCTCTACAACAAGCTCCCACATACATACATGCATACACACACACATACACACACACACACATACATACATTATTATGTGTCTCATACCCTTGTGAGTGGTATTATAGTTATAGTGACGCCATAATATATATATAAATATTTAACATCATCACTGGCCGAATCTCTGCTCTCATTTTGTTCATCCAATTTTCGAAAAACATACTCCAATCTGCAAGGGTATTTAATTTTCGGTGTGCCCAAGATAATCTCAAAACCTTTTCGAAAACATGAGCAATATATTCGAACATGCAAACAATACTTTTCAGAGCCTGAAAACTGATTATCGATTATTACTTGTTACGATGATTAATTACTCAGATGACGTTTTTTTTAAAATATATTGTGGTAATTTGTTTATCACTCAAAACTGCACTTTTCAATAAGAAGAAGCTTGGCGTGATTCTTCTTGCTATATTCGCTTTGTGGTCGACGACATAGGCGTGATAAGAGCGGCCACAAAAAATTATTCACAGTTATTCCTGTTGGTGCTTTGGATCCAGGGATGGGCATTTTGTAAATTTCGCAGAACGCATGCAGAGACAAGCAACAAAATTCTGGTGCAGCGCTGTCGACACATTGACACTTGCTGTAACCTGCCTTAACACACAGACACCCGAAGCTTCTTCGTGTGACTGACGAAAACTCGCGTTCGGCTGCGGTTCGTAAGGCAATTCGGAGAATGAGCTCTCTCACCACTTGCAGTCAAATTCTCTTACTTCTGCCGCAAGCTGCAGGCAACACAAATATCCACAACACACAACAGACATTAATGACTCCTGTTTGTTTCTTCTTTTGACATATAAGAATCGACGTTATTAATTAAAAATATTTTTTTACAGTTTTCAAATGATAAGCATTTACAGTTATGCAATAAAAAAGTTCTACTACCTTCCTGCACAATCTACTGAAAGCGATAACAGAAAAATATATATAGAGAAATGTACAATATTTATAATTTGTTTTAGATACGAAATATAAATAGGCTTTGCTACCTATTAATGCGCTTTTTTAGAGACTTGATGGGAAAAATTTCAATAGAAAAATATTTTCAATACGATTCGTAAAATAATACTCATTTCACATGCACATTTGAATTACGCGCCAAAACAAGTTTGATGAGTAGCACCGCTTGACAGTCATTTCGATAGATGGCGTGCATGATACTCGTTGTGGTTGATTCTCAACAGATGGCGCCATGCCTTGCAAGTGTCATGGCTAAAAAGACTCGGAAAATGATTGCAATTTAACAAGATTAGTTAGTAGTTAGTTAGTATAATTGTTTGAAACACTGTTACTTTAACATCGTTACTTTTTAAAGTTTTATTTATGCATTTCGCTCGCTGCTCTTGTAAATATACAATTGGGCACATTCAAACATGCTTTCATTTACAAAGTTCGAGTTTAAACGTTATTTAAATTGTATATGAATTTAAATTCATTGATAATATTCATATTTTTATGTCAAGTTGTACAATTACAATACATTACAAAAAAAAAACGACAATTATCTATATTTATATTCATATTTTATGTAATTAGCATAATTTGTTGCTCTTTCTCATACTCATTATGTTGGTTTTTGTTTTTTACGTGTTTTCTTTTTATTTTTAATTTATTGTTTGTGTTTAATATTAATATATTAACTATGTAAGCTTGAATTACGTATAAAATGTTGGATGCTGTCTGCCTTACGAGCATGTACACACATATATATGTAAGTGTTGCAATGTGGGGTCGGGCTTGAATAGATTCTTACTCGCTTTGCTATTATAATTTATGTATATGTGTTATTCATATGTACTTATTTATATATGTAGTAGTTATTTTGTTTCTTATTAACTTTGATGTGCCGCTTGACGGGTTAAAACAATGCTGCAGGCATCGCAAGTTCCAAGTATTTACCGTATTTACCGTATTTACCGTATTTGATCAACCAAGTGTTGGGTAACGCTTGTGCTGAAATTGGCTCGAATATAAATACGGTTAGGTTGAATGCACAAAATGTTTCGTGTTCCTAATTAACTCGACGATGACTAGCAAGAAGTGGAACTAGAAATAGAAGTAGAAGTAGTATAAGAAGAAGAAGAATCAGTAATCTACAGCTGCTCGTTGCATTCGTAGACGGCCAGAAGTGTTTCAGAAGTGAATTTCATCACATGAACATACTATGCAAGTGCTTATAGTGTAATAGTTTTTTTCTTTTCTTGTTTTCGTTTTTAATTTCTTAGTTGTATTTTTTTGTTTTCTCTTTTCTTTTCTTTTCTTTTTCTTTTTCTTCGCTTACTACATTGACTAAGTTTTGTAGCACGGCCTTTGGGCTGGCTTATATTTAGTTACTGTGTTTACGGACTATGGAAATGTATTCTGTCGCCTCTTTATTTCTCTATCTCTCTCTCTCTCTCTCTCTCTCTCTCTCTCTCTCTCTCTCTCTCTCTTTCCAACTTTCTTTCCCTTTCTCTTGGTTTTTTTTAAATATTTTTTATTTTTATTTTATATACAATGATAGTCAAAGTTAGGGCTAGGTTTTCTTTGGATTTTGTTTTTTAACCGGGCGTTGCCCACAAAAAAAATTGTACACTTTAAACTGAGCACTCTACGAGCTAATGACTAATTCTAAATGCTACTACTTAATACTGTCCGCTTGTTCGACTGTCTGACTGTCCGACTGTCCAAGCACTAAGACTCTAGATGCGCTCCACCGTTGCGATCTCGGTGTGCACAGCCTGCAGCTCGATTTCCGTCTCCTCGGCCAGTGTGTACACCTGTCCGGTGGCCTGCGACTGCGACTGGCTCTCGAGCAGCGGGCTGCTCAGCGTTGTTGTGTAGCCCATCAGGCTGCTCTCGTTGCCGTGGATCGCTGATGTCTCCACGGGATTGACTTTGCCAGTCGTTTGGGCGGTGGCTGCGGCGGGCGAATAAGCGGGCGTTGGCTGTGCCAGACCCAAACGGGAACCATTCGGATCCATGGTCAGTATTGGTACCAGTTCATGGTTGACATAGTCCTTCAGCACCAGCGATGTGGGCGTCTCTGCAGTGCCAGAAAACCAAAGAAAATCATTCAGTTGACATTTTAATTGCTTACAAAATGTTGCTTGTATTTACAACTGACTGTGGCACTATTTAAGCATAATAAATTAATAATAATAATAACCCAATATCTTTTAAATTATAGGAATATATTTAAATAAATTTTAGTTTAATCAAACTGTTTTTCTTTTATTGATAACTCTTTTTATTATTGTACAGAATTCGTGCAAATAAAGGAATTCTATCAGCTGGCATCTATTTGAATATTATTTTTGGATGCATTAATTTTGTTTTGTTTTTTTATTTTTATTTTAGCAAATTCCTCAGTGGTAATAATTGTAACTGTATCTGCACTAAACAATGTTGAGCAAACAGCTGAAGAGAAGCCTACCTGTCACCAGTGTCTCCTCGGTGGGATTGCGCTGATAAAGATGGGCACGCTTCTCATAGTGTCAGGATGCGTTCATATAGTACTGATTGCCATCCTCGTGCGTTACATCCATCATTGAGCCGCCGCTGGCGCTGGCCGCTGTTGCGGCATTTGTCTTTTTGAACTCGACAACGATGCGGATGCGATGGACGATCTCCTCGTGGATGACATTGAAGCACATGGCCGTCAGAGTCATGCCCGACATTATGTAGACGGAGCAGAACCAGGTCGTTGCATTCGAGTCGCGTCGCAGCCCTGGCAGCATATCACCAAAACCGATGGTCGACAGGCTCATGAAACAGAAATAGATGCCATCAATAATTGGCCAGTTCTCCAGACGATACAGCACCGCCGCCCCAAACACAATATAGATGATCATCATTGAGAAGCAGAGCAGTATCGGTGCCAATATGCTCAGTCCGTGCATTGAGCCGCGCGACTCGCTGGCACTCAGCGAATCAATGTCCATGGCACCGCCACTGGCAGCAGCATTGCTGGACGCTGGTCCCGGTATGCCAGTTGGTGTACAGTTGCTGCCACCACAGCCACCGCCATCAGTTCCACCAGCTGCACCACCACCACCACCACCACCACCAGCAGCAGCAGCAGCAGCTGCTGCTTGCTTCTCGGGCGTGGCATGATAGACATCTCGGACATAGTAGGGCCTCCTGCATTACGGCCTGCTGTTTGCGCAGCTCCTCCTGCTGCCGCTTCCGTTTCATGCGACGCTCCTTCTCCGCCATGCGCTTCTCGTCGTAGCAACAATAGCCGCAGTTCGAGCACAGGCAACAGCACAGCGCCTTCGAGAATACCTCGCGTGCCACCTTGGCCAGTATGCTGCCGGTGCTGCTCAGATATACAAGCGTCAGCGGTATACCAAAGAATGCATATGCCACCGTCACGATTCGGCCAAGCGCTGTACGTGGTGCAATATTGCCATAGCCTGCAAAAGACGACAGTTTTTCACGTATATGATAAATAAAGAGGGCCAGATCAAGATGGCCATGTTGTAAAGACCAGGCCGAGATATATATTATCGTTTGGCATATAAATTATTATTCTGCCTATCCGTTTACGGGAAGGACAAGTTTAGCAGGCGATCCAATATGTGGCCAGCAGCTAATAGCCATGGGCAAGAACAGACTTGGCAGACTTAGCGGTCTGTTGGAAGTCACCTAACTGAATTAGGCATAGTCAACTCCATCGAACTCTATCGATTTGGTGACAATGGGAAGGAAACCTCAGAGCCCAAAGATGAAATATGCCAAGCAAACATGTTTTAAGCTCGGAGTACATTTAAGTCTTTAACTGGATTTGGGCTTGATGGAAGTGCAATAGATATAGATTAATAATCATAATTATATTGAGATTCAAGGAATAGTAAAAGATACTTGCAGTTGTAAACGTGTATCAGAATATACAATAAAATTTCCATTTTTTGTTTGCCATTATTCAAAAGCGGGAAAGAAATTAGGCATATCGATTTGCCAACATGCTCCGCTTGCCAAGATCAAAAGCAAAGTTTCGCTTGTGTGATTAAGGACGATTGATGAGCAGCGCTTCCAAATTGATATTGGATATGCCGATTGAACATTTTCGGCTACTCTCTGACTTATTTCGCACTAGAAATTGTATATTGCGCAGTATATATATATATATATATATATATATATGTGTGTGTTCAAGTACACGAACTCGTATATTTATTTCGATATTACTTGCAGTCAGAGGCAGCCGAGCAAATCGTCGATTATTAGCTGAATACGACATAAGTCTTTGGCAACCCGCTGTCTCACACATAACTCACACCAACATATATACATGTGTGTGTGTGTGTGTGTGGGTGCTTGGGTCTAAATATTGAAATCTTTCAATATCTTTCAATAAAATATGTAGATGCCTCTAATCCACCCCAACCCCAACCCCAACCCCAACCCCAACCCAACCCCGTCTGGCCGGCAAAAGTTGCTGGCAAATTGACAGTGCGCCAGCTGAGCTTTACAGCTACGGCTTTGGTTTCGGGTCAATGCCAATATTATTAGCCTTAGCCTCTCAGTGGATATACAAATGCTCCACCCAACATTCACAATTGTCCCACATCACCCACAGTGCACACACACTGCGCACACACACACACACACACACACACACTGAATGGGGTCCTGATGCTGTCGTCTGCTTTCTGACACATTGACGTTTTAGCATGGCTCAGATTTTTTTATTTTTTTATTTTTTTATTTTTTTTTTTGGGCCCAGCGGAGGATTTCATTTAAATTTGCTGTCAACGCAATTACATGCTTGTGTGTGCGTGTGCGTGCGTGTGTGTGTGTGTGTGTGTGTGGGTGGGTGAGATTGAGACCCTAAAGCAATGTAAAGTCTATGGTTGAGGTACTTGGCCGACTTCTGGCGAGTTCTATTTCTATTGCCAGTTTTGGCACTCGACTTGCTTCATCTTATTTTATATTGATTCAATTTATTTGTGATGAGTGTGTTTTGTGCTGTGTTTAATGTCCGGTGCGCGCAAGTAGGCAACACATTTCTTTCTTCTGCAACAACACGCAGCCTCAATAAAACCGAAACCGAAACCGAAACCGAGCCAACAGCCAACAGCCAACAGCCAACATTGCCTGTCACGGCAATAAACCGCATCCCACGCCATGCCACGCCATGCCACGCCCTGCCTTGCCTTGCCCTGCCCATTGGGGCTACATGCATAAAAATACATCAAGCGCCAACAATAAAATTAAGAAATTTTCAATTTATGCATGAGACACCTGACGACGGCGATTATGTGTGTGTGTGTGTGCCACACCCACTTGCCATATAAACGCACGTAAGTAGTAAGCTACACAGCAAGAAAAAGGCCAGCCAAAAGGCATGTGAAAATCATTTAACAAATTTCAAGTACGAATCAAATGATGTTTTTTCTCGTAATCAGTTCACTGGCAACAAGCAAGCTAAGCTAAAAATAAAGATAATGAAATTGAATCTTTTACTTTACTTATCTCTTATTATGATTTATTTAATCTTGTTGTGCTTTTCTTTGAGTGTAGACACAGATGCCTGCGGCCAGGTGGATATGTGGTCTACCTGGAAAAGCTTGTTAGGCATTTTTATTACCTCGGCCGTTTAATTATTTTTGCCAATATGTGCGGTTGTAAAGCACGAGCTGCTCAGCATTGGCAGCAGGTGGTGGGAGGTTGGTAGTGGGTGGTGGGAGGTGGTGTACCGTTAGTGGTAGATCTGCTCAGCTCGTTTATTGACATCGAGAATTGTGCCTTTAACTAAAGATTTCCCTTTTGCACATAGCTACTCATTACGCTAACCACAAATATTAGTTCAATTGTTGAGTTTATGGATGGAGATGCTCAAAGCCGTAAATGTTACAAGCCCAATAATATTCAAGTAGCTATCATCAGTTAAGATAACAACTGTTTAAAATTGCTTTTTGGGGTTGCTTTGGGGTTGTGGGACTATCCATTTTAGAGTCGATGCGACTCGTTGTGTACTTATAGAAGTAACTGCGAATAAATACGAGACAATACTCGACGCAACTCAGTGGGGGCTGCAACTATGCCACAAGTCAATAGAGCGCACACTTATATAATATGCAGATATTGATGCTTAGATTACATGTATGTCTGTCTGTTTGTCTGTCTGTCTGTGTGTCTGTTTGTATTTGTGTACCCAAGAAGTCACATGATAGCCATAAAACATGGCAAAAATGGCAACGCATAAAAGGCAATCGCCTGGGTGATTCTCTTGCTAAGAACACCAAAGATACTCTGCCCCAAAAATCGTCCCTTAACTCTGGCTGGCAATCGCAAGATGCGCAATTGATGGCAGTGAGTGCTGTAGAAAATGGAAAATGAAATTTAAAATTATTTTGCAACTAAATTACTTGTCTTATTGCTGTCCAGGGATTGGCGAGCCTGGCTATTTATTGTGCCAGAGCCGGAGCCGGGAGCCGGGAGCCGGAGCTGGAGCCGGAGACGGGAGCCAAAGCCAGAGCCGGCAAATCGCCTATAAATTCGCATTTATGCCCAAGACAATCATAGCGAGATATAGATATATATATATATATATACATACGTGCTTATGCATATATTTAAATATATGGAGAATTAGAACTGGCACTAGAAATGTGCTATAATTCAACAGTCGTTTTGTTACAAAAACTATATCCGAAATTACTACTTAAATATTGTTCCTTACAAAAACCAAGCTCAAAATACAAATTAATTAATTTAAAAAATAAAAGTGTATTCCAAACAAGGAATTTTTTAAAGTATAAGTCACAATTAAGCTGCAGTGCTTTAATTTTAAGTGTATATATTTCTCTTGACTTTAATTGTATTGAAAATATCTTCGATCGCCTAATTCGGACACTCCTGTTTGTGCCACAAAAAGAAAAAGCAGGAAAAAAATAAAAGAAAAGTGTAATAAGATACCATCTCTAGGTGGAGCTGAGATGTGGCAATGGTAAGTGGCTTAGTCAAGGGCCTGGCCAATAATAATAATCATATTGTTGGCTGCTCGCACACAGTTTTGGTAGGCGTTCGTCCAAGAACAATGCGGGCAAGCGGCGTCCATTGAAAGCCGCAACAAACAATAATAATAATAATAATAAGCCCGCTGGTAAGCAGGAAGTCATGTTAATACAAATGTCCCAGCAGCTTGCTGACTAACGCAATTGCGAACTGACACTGCTACCCAAATATCAAACGCATCCCCATCCCCCATCACCCATCCCCCATCCCCGATTACCCATCCCCGATTACCCATCCCCTCATTACCCAACCCAACCCCGTCAAAATGTTCAGCATTTTATGCAGTGGGCGGCATTTTGGGATGGGATTGGGCTGGATGTTGAAATTGGGATTGGGTCTGGGATTGGCCTGTCGCTGGGGGTTTTGGGTTAGGTGGAGTGGGGTGGGGTGGGGTGGGGGAGGGCGTATTTGCTGGTCGGCCCTTTGCATGAACTGCCAAGATCAGCAGAAAATTTTTGCAAATTTTATTTTATAGCATTTTCACAAGTGGAAAGTCGTGTCAATACCCCTCTCTATCTATGCATCTTTCTCTCTCTCTCTCTCTCTCTCTCTCTCTCTCGGTCTTGCTTGTGTGTGTGTGTGTGTGTGTTTTGGCCATTCGGGCTAAGCAAATATCTTCGTTTGTTGTTTTGCTCTATCAATATTTGACTTTCAGCTTGTTTTTTGTGGGTGAACCTACAAAATTACCGAGTAACGAAAACTAAAAAAAAAAAAAAATTTTAAAAAAAAAGAAAAAAATCGCAAACGCCAGCACTTGACATCCCCTGGGAACTCTAACAACTGCAGAACTGACAAACACAGCACGGCTAGCTCACATCTTTGCCTTTGCCTTCCTTTCTTTAGCTCGACAAACACACACACACACACAGAGACACGCACACACACACAGTCACACACAGTCACACACACACATAGGTTAAATTGAGGTGCGTGGGGATGTGTGCAAGTGCGCCTTGACAATGCCAATTGAAAGATATTCTTCTCACATGAGCACACAAATGACAGATGAGCATCTTTGATAAGATACACACACACACACACACACACACACACACACACACACACACACACACACACGCACACACACAGGCACATTTAACTGGTTTCGTCGGAATTGTTCACATATCGAAATGTTGTACAGCCATCGACTGTGCAACGTTTGTCATTTGGGCGCTGCATATGTCGCTGCGAATACATATTGTCTATTACCAAAGTCGAAATTGTTTTGGTAATAACGACAGCAATTCAAGGTATTTAAATGCCTCGATCTCAATCTAAACTGTTGTATTCTCAATTGAAAGGCAACGTATCGCATATGATTATCTACCAGAGGCCATTGTCAAATTAAAATGAATACACTGAAAAATGGTGACATCAAATTATGAAAAAATGGATTTGATTTTGCGATAAAGAATATATTCTCTGCGAAAGTAGAAAAAAAAGCAATAAAGTAATGTTGCCAAACGGGAGAAAATTCACTTTCTCAAAATCTCACTTTTATATTTTTTTTTATAAATAGATACACTTTAAACAATTGAAATACAGTTATTCTACTGCCTGTCGCTGCTCTAATAATAAATTAACTTTTATTTTTTATGGTATTTTACAAAATAATATCGTTTACCGATTTACGTTCCCATTTTTTTGGTTTTCTTCTTTACCCATCTCTGTAATAATCTCTGCAAAATCTGATCAAAGGCACTTGTTTTTTTTCCTTCTATAATTGAGAATACAATTTTTCAACATTTTTTTTTTTGTTCCACAATAGATAAAAAAAAATAAATATGAAATTGGTAAAAATTGACAGATTTATTCCAATTTTTTTTAATGTGTGGTTAAGATGGGAAATTCGATTAAAGACACTGCTATTAAAATGAATATAACAAGTTGAATTGGCATACAAATAACAAATTGATAATGTGTCCAACCTTCAGATTTGTTTCTGATTTCAGATATTCGATTTGGCATCGATTCAACAACTTGTTGGAAGTCAGGTGGTGGCATTTGGGACCGCTCCTTAACGACAGCCTTTAGTAGCTGCTCAACTGTGTCAAACCTGCATAAACTCGACACAGGTTTCCCCACGTGTTCTCTATGGAATTCAGGTCGGAGCATTATGCTATTGGAATAAGGCATTTAGGTCTGGTTGATGCTCCTCAAAGTTCACCAAAACTTCGCCCAACTGGTTTATATAACCCTTCAGGTCCTGTTGTGATGACTGAATGCAGCCCAGATCACAAGCGAAGCAGGACCACAGCTTCGAGTAGGGAAAAATCTCTCAGACTTCTTTAAATCGTGGCAGTAATAATTTAATCCACTTGGATCATCGTAGTTGAATCTGGATGGATCTCATCAGAAAATATATCATATCCACATAACGCTATCTATACATATATATCTATATCTATATCTATATCTATATCTATATCTATATGTGTATATATCGAAGAGCTTCTCGCCACACTTCACACTTAGCGGCTTATCGAAAATCGGCAGTTTTGTCTGACCAACTATCGTGAATTGAGGCGGCTTTTGTGTTGCTTAATCGAAAACTGAGTATGGGGTCACAAGCTCCATTGTGAATTTATCTGAGAACAATAGCTCTGAAATTCAATGAAGTCAGGCAAATTTCCGTTTCGATTCGAATATAACAAACGAGGTCAGTTCGGCCCGCGGCCAGGCGGCCACTTTGCTCTATTTCTTGCATTCGCATTCGCATTCGGTGTCTCTGTGTGGCCTCTGGCTGTGGCACACATGTTTAGTTGGTCGGCATAGTAGTAGTAGGTCAGCGGCACTTACCAATTGTGGTCAAAACGGTCAGCGAATATAGAAACGCTTTGGCGAAATTCCACTCATGCGGCGGTCCTCCCACGCCGCCGCCGCCGCCGCCGCCGCCCCCAAGACGATGATGATGAAAGTGTGTGTGCAGAAGCACAGCTTCCGTTGCCGGATTGTTGGATGCTGCCGCTGCAGCCGCACCGCCACCGCCAACTGCCCCGCTATTAGCTGGACCACCAGCCAGCGAGTGTCCTCCAGTTGCATCGTCGTGAGATAATTGCAGCATAACATCCTCGTTCAGTCTCTTGATTAATTGGTCTTGAAACTTGGCAATTTCAAGTGCGGCTAATCTGTGTGTGTGTGTGTGTGTGTGTGTGCATATATGGTTAAACAAGTAAGCAAAGACAGATAGACAGATGGAGAGATAAAGAGAGAGTGAGAGATAGAGAGAGTGAGAGAGAGAAAGCGAACTCACTTTGTCCAGTTCTCCTTGTAGAGTATGTTGAGGGATACGGTTATGTCCCAGATATTCTCAATGGTGCGCTGTCGTACATCATAAGTATCCGGAGATAAGGCAAACTGTGTCTGCCCCGCCTCTATTTCGGACTCATCCAATCCATAAACAAAGTCATTCGATGCTTGTCCATAGACGCCTCTCTCACGCCCCAAATCCTGCCCCTGGGCAACTGCAGCGGCCATCGTGTCATTGTCGGTGTGAGGTCCTTGCTGCTGCTGCTGCTGCTGCTGCTGCTGCTGATGCTGCTGCTGATGTTGTTGTTGTTGTTGGTGTTGTTGTGACTGCGTCTGTGGCGACCTATGCTGTTGATAGATGCCATTGCTATTCCCATTGCTGTGCATGCTGCCGGACATTGCCATGTTTCGCTTGGTGGATGCCAGTGTGTGCTGTTGATGTAACAGCGCCGAGTCCTCATTCTCGATGGTTAGGAATATGAAAGAGCCTGCGAACAGAGCAGCAAAGCACACAACAGCATTAAACTCAAGAGACTTAACAACAATAACAACAACAACAAGGCCAAAGTAAGAGTACTTTAGTCGAAAGTGCTCGACTAGCGGACCAACAAGTATTAACTGTCCAAAATAGAACCAATAAAACTCAAAAGTAGTCGCAAAAACATGAAACGTTCATCTGAGATGACATTCAAAATGGTTAGCAAACTATCAAAAATCCGAAATGAACTTCTTTTCTTGGTATACTTGGTTTAAGGCACTTGGCTTTAATAGTTTCTAGATCTCAAGTCAGTATGTCAGCCAGCTAGCTTACATGAGCAGCTATATTAAAACATTTTAGTACAGGGTATTCGCCAAATAAGAGAAGGCAATCCCATTTGTTTAGTGACTCTTTGCAATCGCTTGGGGTTGTTGGTCCATTGCTCGTCTCAAACTGGCCAAGAGAGTTGGGCACAGCAATCGTCAACGGCAGTTGTGTTATGCCATCAACATTGTCAGGTGGACTGGCTTCGATGTGTTTGTAAAGTAGATCAAACTGCTGCAAACTATTAACTAGTTTGTTTTACTTCGTTGTAACTTGTAAATGTTTCAACGGATTTCACAAAGCTTTTTATACAATTTCATAAAAAAATGCAACTTTTTAAAAGTTGTTTGCAGGGCTTCCAGCAAAACTAGAATTAAACATGTTTTGTTTTGCTTCGGTGTCCCATTTGTTTTTTTTTTCTTTTTTTTTAACTTGCTTCTTTCATAACTTGGAAGAAGAAAGCAATTTTTCTTCGTTTTCGTTTCGTTTTTGTTTTTTTTTATTTTTACTTTATGTTTCGGTTGGTTTTTCTTAATTAACTTCGTGGTTTCATTCGCCTCACAACTTGATTAGTCAAACTTCTCCGATAGCTTTTTAATTACTTTCTTTCGCCTTTGTCCTTGCACTGCTAATCTGCGCATCGATTCACATTTGGATCGGCAAAAATAATTGGTAGCCATGCATAATTGTACAATGAACGAGCTTTCAAATCTTTGATATCTGTGGCAGAAGATGTTGGCCCCCAAAAGGCGATGGGTCAAATCGAGTTCGTTGACACGACGGTTGCTCACTGTCAGTTGCCTGTTAAGCTCTTGCTGGTGCTGTGTGAGCTTTTGAGCTGATGTGTCCTTGTCAGTCATTTAATGTCTACGCTGATCAACTAATACACACACACCAGCACACACACATTAACACACTCACAGAGACAGGCACAAATACACTGAGGCAAACATGTGTCGCTGGAGCGGCATTTTGTCAAGTTTTGAAAAAGTTTTTCGGTTACATTCGCCGTAAGTTAAACTTTTTTTGTTGTTGCTGTTATTGTTGTTGTTGGTTGAGCTTAGGGGCTGCAAATGATGTTATGGGGGAATGATGAGTCGATGTCGTCGGCAAAAGCCAACATATGTCAAAGTTAAAAATAATACATGAGTTGGTGTGGGGCTGTCCGGCTGCAGCGGGGGGGGGCAGCAACAGCAGCAACAGCAGCACAAAAGGAGCAATTGTTGATGGTGCTATTGTTTGTATTGTTGTAGCTGTTCTTGTTCTTGTTATTTTTGTGCTTGGCCAACTTGAAACTTTTGTTGAAGCCTCAAAATGCACGCAAAATGAGGCACACACACAGACAACACATGTGCATGTATTAAGGCACATACATATATATATAATATATATATATATATATGTGGAATAAAAACATATACACAGGCAGCTGTCATGTGCGTGTACTGACGTCACAAATTCACGCACCGGGGCCTAGAGAAAGTTAAATAATTGTTTGTGTCATTTGATGATTTCCTCTAACAAGGCAACACGGCTAACTTTTTGCGCAGCTGTCAAATACAGTCACACACACAATCACAAGGCATACATGGCCATAATATGTCCATGCGTGCTGGAGATGCGCCAAAAAAAAATTAGACAATCTACAATTTAATTATACAATACAAACTGTATCAGCCTTAAATTGACAACAGATTTTCAGTTATTTAAATAACACAAGTCAACTCCAGGCATCATTTTACAATGCAAGTAAAACTTTTTTATTTATTTTGCAATGCAAAAAAAATGTATTTATTTAGGCCTTAACTGAAGAGTCGATGAAAATTGTAGAAATCATTGGAAATTGTGTAAAATTACAAATAATAATAATAAAATAAAAGTGACTAAGTAATTTAAATTCCAAATATTTGACTTTAATTTTTTGGAGTTTTTTAAATTAAAATCGAAGCGATATTTGGAGAAAGAGGTTGAGCTGAATTGTCTTCCATGCAAATATTTAAATAATAACTTTCAACAATTTAAAGTTGCCAGTTTGTGACAAGTCGCAGTATTTGAAAATACTGTAAATTATTTTGATGAACTGCGACTCGTGTCTCAGCAGAGTGATGTGTAACGGTTTTTGGGGGAGCATCTCTGATGCGTAGACGATGCTTTGATTTGTTTAAGCTTTAGAGTATTTGATGTGGCACATGTGTGTTGGCTTTTGCATACTGCCAATTTTGTCACATTTTATTTGGCAGCCTGTCACTTCCGTGGCCGTCGTGTTCGCACAGCCGTCTTTGGTTTCTAATGCGTGGAGGAGTACATGCCAGGCAACATGACAGCTGCAAAAGTGTATGCCACACTTACCAGCCGCAGAAGTTTTGGCCGTGTGGCAGTATTCGCGGCCGACGCCATTTTGTTGTTTCATTCGCATGCGGCTGACAAAATGATTAATTAAATTTATCACATTGCCGTGAACGGTAGCTGCTGTTGCCTAAACTGTTTTTATTTCAATTTTTTGTTTTGTTGTTGCTGTTAATTTAAACATAGAAACTGTGACAAGATACATTAGATATCTGTCGCCGCAAATGTTTAAGCACGAGTTATCTGTAGCTGACACACAGCAGCCGCCGCAGTCAGCGGCAAAGCAAATTAAATTCTTGAATGTAACAGCAAAGGAGAAACGCCGGAAAATGCTGCGTTAATTAGTCAACATGAGTGCGACCAAAAAAACAACAATAATGCGAACAAATGTTTGTTCAACTGATAGTTGTGATATATATATATATATGCTATCAATTAATCAAGCTAAGCTCCTCACAGATTTTAATGAGCACATTCAGTCGAAATGCTGGCGACACATTACCAGCAAGCTTAACTCACAACAAATAACTTTATTGTGTTTCTGCAAACGCTTTCCTCGAGCTGAAAATCTATAAAGACTCTTGAATATTTTATTCAAATAAAAAAAAAACAATGTTTCCTGACATTTTTTGACTTAAATATTTTGAAAATGTCGTATTTATTTGTACCTTTTATAAACACCTTTTAAGTTGAAAATAATATAGTACTAAGATGACAATCAGCAAGATCTGCAGATGGGCTAAACCAGGCAGTTGAGAAACGTACAGCATTTATTCATGAATTAGGTGAATTAAGGGAACTCTGGAAACCATAACAAATGTTGAACCATTTTCCATTTGAATAGCATCAGATTTGTGTTAAGGCTTAATGTGTTTAAAATTTGGAGCACTTACCGAGCAAAGTGTAGGCCAGGAGCAGCATGCAGATGCCAAGGTTTGTGAGGAGGGCAGACCACACGGTTTGGGCCGTTTGTTTGCGCTTTTTTGACTTGTTCGCAAAGCCCGGTGGCGTTTTGGCCTCCGAAGCATTTGGCCCAGAGCCAAAGCATGCACACCAGCCCTGGCGGCGCTGTCGCTGCTGTGACTGCGCTCCCGATCCAGCGGATCCAGGTGGATCCTTGCCGTGCCGTGAGGATGTCGTGCTGCCCACCAGCTGCAATGGCAGCAGTTTTGCGTTGCTCTTCAGAGTGCCACAATTGCTGTTTATGGAACTGCTGGCACTGGTGCCCAGTAACGGGGCCGGCGGTGGCAACAGTTCGCTGATATAGCCAATGGTCGATGCTGTTGGGTATTTAAGTATGCCGGCTGGCTGCTGCTGCTGTTGCTGTTGCTGCGGCGGCGCCACTGATGGTGGCTGCCGCTGTGTTGCCACTTCAATGTCCTCCAGCGTCGGCATCGGCGGCAGCTGCGTTGGCATCGGCGTTGTTGTCGCCATCGACATGGGCAAGAGCGATGTCGCCGGCGGCGTTGCTGTCGTTATTGGATTCGGTGTCGGAATCGGAGTCGGCGTTGTCATCGGTATGGCGAGGAGGGGGAAGGCGTCGGCGTCGACATCGGGATCAATGGCGATGGCGAAGTCGATGTCGGCATCGTAATCGTCGACGTTTTGAACGTGCTGGTTAAAGGCGGCACGGGCAGCAAAAGCGGCAGCGCGGGCGTTCCTGTCACCCCTGTGGATATGCTGGATAGTACGCCAAAAGAACCGTAACTGCTGGTGGACGTAGTCGGTATGCCGCCATACCCCAGATTCCCGGTCGCCCCGTAGCTCTCCCTGTCCCCGCTGAACTCGCCGCATGTAGCTCTCTGCGAGGCAGGCGGCGGCCCAGATGGCATCTGCATTATTTGGTCCGAATTCATCTTGCATTTGGGTTGCTGGTGTTTGCTCCTGGCGTTCGGCTAGCTGCAAAATAATTGTTGAACAACGAAACGATGTTTTAGCTTAAAGATTGTGGTAGTCTAAAGTCGAAAATAGTTCACGTAGGATCTTCAATAAATTGATTAGTATTTATGAAGTGCACTCAACACAATTAAGACACATTCCTCTAGCAATGTTTTTGGTTGAGCAACTCAAATCTTTACTAAAACTATTTTACAAAGAACTTCCTTTTCTATTATCAAAGCAAAGTCTGTTTGCTATCCCAAAAGTGAAATGTTCTGCAAAGTTTGAATTCTTGAGTGAGAAATGGATGTTAGTTTTGCAAGACGCACTTATAAAGCCCACCTGATGGAACTCTGTTATTTGTTTATGTTGTTAAGATTAATAAACTAATTCAAGAATCTTGATAGCATTAAGAAGTTGAGTTAATTAATTCGAAATTGAATTAATAAACAATCAGAAATTTGTCAAGTTATAATTTGAAATGCTTTTAAAGTTTGAGGTGAGTTGACTCCAAATGTGAACAGCATAAACAAAGAACTGCCTCATTGTAAGTTCAACTAGATTGCGCAAACTTGAGCTTTTTAAAGAGGTACTGATTGAGATTAGTTTGTGTAAATAGGATAATGTCATTCCATATTTTTGATAAGTCGTTTCGATATCAATTTCACAATTTCAAATGACAGAAAACGCAATTTGCACTGGACAAACGCAGATCCAAATTAAGCTTCTCATTTCAGATTTTTCTGGTCTTCATCTTTTTTTATTTATCGATTTTTACGATCTTATTCAAAAGTAATACAAATATTATGGAAGAAGCAAAAACAGATCAATCAAATGTGCTCTTCTCATTCAGTATAATTTGTAGCTTAGGTTTCTTCATTTGCTATCTTTATCTACTTTGCCATTGGCCCCATTCCAAACGTTTATTTAATTTCACTTTTTTTTTATATTGTGTTACTCCCTTTGGCACCGGCAAGGGCAGTTTTCTTGTTTGCTTGTTATTCTCCCAGTCTCTCAATTTCCACTATCTTTTTCTGTTTATGTTTTTTTTTGTTTTGCTGTTGTTGCTGTTGCAGCTGCCTTGCTGCAAGTCGTAAACCTTTTGAAATGAAAAGACGCTCAAGTCCATGCTGTCAGCCCTGTGGCAATATTCACACCTGACCACGCCCCAAGATGGGTGCCTCAAACGCTCACCTTGGACCTGCATACGAAATGTGCAACACATTTGTGCGCTTGAATGGAATTATTGCGATTGTCGCACTTGTTGTTGCAAGTTGATACTTGACGGGCTTTTGACCGCCTTTGCCGACGCGACAGCACAATCCTGCCCATTGTTTTGGTAGGGATGATTGGACGGGGCTGAGTGATGGGGTTTGGTGATGGGGTTGCATCTTAAAATATGCAAGGCACACTTTAGCAACTCAGTGGCACCTGCCGCTCACAGGCATTCTTAATTGCCATTGCCCCCAACTCTGCAGTTGCCCCTTAAGAATTTTACCTGCGATTTACTTGCTTCATTTGCATATTTCTTTCTGCGCTTTTTCCATTTTTATTTTTTCTCTTGAATCGGGTAAGGTATTTTTTTTTTTGTATTTTCTAGCTGGCGGCTAATCAGCAGCCTCAATTCTTGTTTTATTCTTCATCGGATTTTTTTACTCTAATTGCCTGCTATTGGTTTGTTTCTGGGCATGTCTATTCGAATGAAAACTAAACAATTTCCACACTCATATGGATTTCAATCAGTTGACAAACGCACAAGCAACGCAGAGAGAGAGAGAGAGAGAGAGAGAGAGTGGGAGAGGGACAGGGAGGGACAGAGATGAAGCGAGAAAGGCAGATGGCTGTACGTATTCCTTTATTGATTCGGTTCCGGGACAGAGGAATTGCTGCAGACACAAATTAAGCCGCTTAGGCAATATCGACCTTCTGGAATCTTTAGCCATCCTCTCGATTTGGTTGGCAATTGCCAAAGTGATTAATTTCAAGTTAATTACAATTTAATGAAAATCATTCAATTGTGCAATAATAATGAAAATGTCTGCACCGTTTGGGGCAAAACCATAAAGTGGCCAACACCAGCTTCTTCTCCACACAGCTCAGCACGTGGGCGTGTCTCTCTCTCTCTCTCTCTCTCCCTCTGTCTATCTCTGTTTCAATGTCTCTTAATTACACTCAGTAATCTCAATTGAAATTCAAAGGGCGCAATCGAAAACAAACACACACACACACAATCCGCACACACAATCCGCACACCCACTTACACACGTGCTATTGCGATGGCTACGTGTTTGCAATAAGCCGATGATATTAGTTGATTTTGGTAAATGGTCCTCAAATATTCGATTAATCAGGGAAGTAATTCACAACTATAATCAACTATAATTGACACAGAAAATCTGCTTATTTGATTTATACTTGGACTTGCCAATCTGGACAACCGCCACGCTCAAAGACACCATTTGAGGCAAAACTGGTTGACTGATTGATCAAGTTTGATTGAGCGACTAAATCTAAATGCCAGCTGAAATATTCTCTAGTTAACAATTTTGGGACGAGAGAATAATACACTCAACAGTTAGTAAGTATTTAAATGAACTTTTAAGCAATATGAAAATGTGTTATCATCATTTCCCTCTCTCCCTCTCTCTTTCTCTCTGTCTCTGTCTAAGTCTAAGTTGCCTTGACCCCAGGAAACTGGTTGGCCTTATTCAGTATTTTTATTCCGTTTTTATACTTCTTTTTTGCAAGGACCAACCAATTAAGAAACTCGTCAAATACTGCAACAGGGTCGCAGCAAATTCTCCTATTTTTCTTGTCTTGTTTTAGTTTTTGCTTTTCTTTTTGCTTTTCTTTTTGCTTTTCTTTTTCTTCTCTTTTTTTTTTTTTTTTTTTTTTTTTGGGTTTTGCTTCAACGCAAGTGCGCTTATTGGCTCAGTTCGAGTGAGCGACGAGCTCACTTCCACTAGACGCGTCAATCTGCCTCTCTGACTGTCTATATGTCTATATGTGTGTATCTCTGCATATCTGGTGGCTTTCATCCATCTCAATTTACTGCGTAAGGCTTTTGTCAACGGCAAGAAAATTGATGTCAAAAATTGCAGCAACTGCGAGGGAGAGCGAAAAACAAAAAAAACAAAAAAAAAAAACGAGATGTCAGCAATGGGTAGCTGGGTCTATAAATGGGACTGTAACCGGCCTTTTAACTGCTGTAACTGCCTTTGGCCCAAAATAACAACCAGAAATAATAGCTATCTTTGGCACGTCGAAAATGACATACCCTCAATATTTATTATTTGCTTAAGCAAGTAAAAACGTGTAAGTCGAACGTTAACCGACTGCCTAATACTCTGTAAATGTTCGATTTTTAGCAATTTACTGACTCCAGCTTTAAAACTGTGCAAGATATTTGCATGGCTAACAAAACTGTTGGCCAACGTTGGATGGAAGTTGGCCTTCATTTAAATTCAACAACTCTTCGTATTTTATGGGATCAGAGAAGAATAAGTCAGATACTTTATCAAATACCCACTGCAAGGGTATTTAAAGTGAGCATCGGATTTATGCCGTTTGGGTCGCAGCTGCGTTTGTCTCCCAGGGCGCGTAGCACTTTTGCTGATAACCAACCAGCGACGGCCATTGGCGCATGTTTGGTTGGGCGGACTGGGGTTGTGCAGTCTGTGTGCAAACATAAACAACAGTTATGCTCGAACAACGGCCAAAGTTGCATTTCCGTTGTAAACATTTTCCTCACGGAAATGCGTTCGACGTGTGTTTGAAATATTGGCCCAAAGTCTCTGCTGCTTTACGGCTCTGCGGTTGCCGCCACCATTTCTATCCATCTCTCTCTCTCTCTCTCTCTCTCTCTCTCTCTCTCTCTCTCTGCCTGCCTGTCTGCCTGTCTTACAGTGTTGTGTGTTGATGTGGGTGTGCCTGGCCAGCTTTGACTACATACCGCTCTTGAGCGCGTAATCATTTCAACGCCAAGCGTTTCGGTACGGCATGCCACGCCCCCATTCCGCCCAGTCGACATCCGTTCATTTCAGCTCATTTGAGCGAGCAAGGCTCGTTGTGCCTAATGCGCAGATCGAGGCATGGCCAACGATTTTTTTTTATCTTCGCAAGCGAAACTGTTGCGTTCGACTATGGCGCAAACACCAATTAAAAATTGCAGGTTGTTGTTGTTATTGTTGTTGTTGTTGCCGCTATCGGGCCAAATGCACTTGAAAACTTTCGGTTCATTTCGATTCGATGTGCATTCAATTCAACACTTCTTTTGAATGGCCACTCAATGGCAACAATTTTGGTTGCACGGCGGACACGTGAACACGGACGGCATGTGGCATGTGACAAGCAGTTGTGGGGCATTTTTTTGTTTAAGAATTGTTGTTTTTGCTCTACAATGTACATCGCTATTTATTCAAGTGTATCATACAAACAAAATAAGAATTGAAATTGAAACATTCACCTGTGTTTTTAGTCATTACTTTAACATGTCACGGCTTTTGTTTTGCATACGGTTGAAATGCATTTTGGCTCGGACTGTGTGAATCAATCAACAAATCATTTTCAGCCAAAAACAAACATACATCCAAACATATGTATAATGTTTTTTTTATTGTGTACTGCTTGGCCATTGTCAATGTTTTGTGCATGCGATGCCAGCTCATAATTATTGTTATTGTGATTATTTGGGGCTGCAAATTTGCAGCTGTCATTAAATGTCATTTTTGTTGGTCATGCAAATGTTTCGCATTGCTTTTTTTTTTTTTAATGCATTCATTGTATATAAGCCGTTGTCGCCCAGTGGGCGTGGCACCGACTGATCATTGGACCCAACGTTGCGCCGCTTTTACGAGCGGCTCATTTGAGCAGCGCTCGCGGCATTAAAATCGCATAAATGCTGCGCGTCGTTAACTCGCTGAAAGCAGTAGCTAAAACAAAAATGCAAACAACAACAAAACAACAACAAAATAACAACAATAACAAACATTTGCTGCACGGAGTGGTTGGTTGGTAGGTGTAAGCTGCCAGGCGACGAAAATATTTGCTTAATGAAATTGTATGTGCGCGAGAATTTTTGTGTGAATGAAATTAATTTCAAACATGGCCCAACGCCCACAACACTGCCGCTGTACAATGTTGCACAAGGGTAGGAGGCGGGTAGGTGTGTGTGTGTGTGTGCGTGTGTGTGCGTGTGTGTGTGTGCGTGTGTGTGTGTGTGTGTAAAGGGGCGGCAACGAGTGTATTTCATTAAGATTAAGATGTCGAGCTTATGAAATGAAATGCTCTCCTTTGCTGTGTCTGCCGCTGGTTGCTAGGCTCCAGCGTCTACTTCTTTTCAGCCCATTTCCTTATTGTGTTTTCTCTCAGTTTTTGGCTTTTATGGCGCATTTTTGTTTATATGGTTTATATGGCATTTATGTGCTTATTCTTTGAGTGTTTGTTTGGTTTTATTTTTATGATTAGCTGCATATTTAAATGCCTTACACTTGCCTCATGCTCCGACTCTGTCTCATGTTTGTATCCTTGCCAGTCCTTCTCCCATCTCTATCACACTCTCTCTCCCTCTCTCTCTCTCTCTCTCTCTCTCTCTTTGTTTTGCGACCACTCCCACTCTGTGTGCTGATATAAGCCAAGGCTTATGAATTAGTAAATGATGCGATAGACGGCGCACGTTTATTTGAATGGTTTTAGATGATTCCAGTTATTATGGCAAGTCTGCATAATCTTCAGCCGTTTGAGAGTCTGAAGATGGCCCACAAATCTGTTTGTTTGCTATTGTGCCTTTATTCAAGTACTATTTGTCATAATCATTTCATTATTTATGTGTATTATCCGACAACTTTTTCAATTGCCAATTAGAAAAATGGTTAAGAAACATTTACATACGTATTATATATGAACATATTTTTTTTTATAGTTGCTATGACACATTTGCAAATAGTACTATATAGTATTGCTATTTTTCGAAAATATATACGAAAAGTAGGCAACAATATGTATTTTGTGAATGACTCTGACTGAATGGCAACGTTGTACAATTGAAATTGATTACAATTCATTGGTCGCGAAATGGCAATTAATTGGATTTACCATAATTCAATTGCAAGTTGGAAATAAATTTAATGAAATGCGCTGAATGTTCATCAAATTAAGCGAGACAGGATGCGGAGAGACGGAGGCGAGGTAGGCAGTAAGCGAAAGGAGGTGGCCAAGTACAAAGCATTTGAGTGCCTGAGGCCTGCGGCTGCGGCTGCGGCGCCGTCACAGGATAATCAAACACCTCAGTTTTGGTGGCGTTAAATAAGCAAGCATCCTCGCAACGCTGTTGATGTTGTTGTTCTTGTTGTTGTTGTTGTTTGCGTGTTGCCTCAGCTGTTGCTGCTGCCTTTTCTGACTGTGGGCGCTTCTATTATTATATACCCTGATTTGGCTGGTTGCGCAAATAAACTTGTTCTATTGTGTTTGCTTTAAGCGTTCTCTGCGCAAATTTGATTTCGCAAAACTGCAGCTTCCAACTTGGCAGCAGCTGCTCACTTTTTGGCTATGTTGGTGTGTGTGTGTGTGTGTGTATGGGGGGATTGCTAGTTCTCTGTGCTCCTACTAAATGCAGCTGGGGAAATGCCGGAAGTAAAAATTACTTTTTAAATTAGTTGCTCACATACGCACGCATGCACACATACTAGGCTCAATGTGTGTGTGTGTGTGTGTGTGTAGAGGTGGTAAGCTTTTGCCGCGAGGTGTTTAATTTAGCTAGCATGTGTGCAAGTGTTGCAAAGTGGCAAAAGTTGCAACGAGTTCACTCTCTCTCTGCCTCCCTCTCTATTTGTAGCCCCGTCCATTATTGTGTGTTGGGGCCAACTAAAAAAATGTACAAGTATAAATGCTCTAGTGGAGATGGCTCGACTAGAAGATACCCTGTCAAGTCAAGTCCCACACATCTTGCATATTAAAGTCTATTGAAAAAAACAGAACTTGTGTGTGCAGATATGTTGAATGCATATGAGTGGCATATAGATTTATATAGATCGACTCGGCTGGTGTTGCTGATTAAGAATATATATTTACTTGCCTCTGTTTGTTACATACTTTTACAAAATTGCATTATCCCTTTTTGGACATTTTCAATGGGTTTCGGGGTAAAGTCAAAACAGTACCCGTTTCTATTGTTGCAACACACAAAGCTCACAAGCCGAATTGAAAGTTAGCATAGCACAAAAAGTTACTGTGCATTTTTTACTTTTTTTTTATTTTTAAATGGAGAGATAAATGTGTTTATAATTGTATTTTGTTAAAGTTGTTGAAGCCAGTTTCTGTCAGGCTGCTGTTAATGTTAACGTTATCTAATTGCACCATTAAAGCAATTTATTCTTCTTTTTTTTATTTGTACGATGTGCTTTAATTTTGCAGCTGAAATTTGGCACTCGCTTAGCTCCTAGTTCTATTCGATTTTGTTAAAATATTATGTAAAACGTTTGTGGGTTTTAAGTGAATTAATTAATTATTTTCAAAAATGATTTTTAATGTCTTTGATAACTTTTTACATTTTATACATTTATAGTTGTCATAAGGGCGTTCAATAAAACGTAAAAGAATCGAATATAATGTCAGGTGATGGTAGTGTAATTGTTATTTTAATCGGACAAAGGATAATTGTATGCTATAGACGATTGTTTCGCATCAATATTATTCAGTTAATTATGCAATGGATGGAATAAATTTCAGTTTGTTCACTTGCAATGATTCCGTGCACGATAAGTGTAATTAAAGTTGGTTTATTGATTTTTTAACCAATCAGCCACAGAAAAGAGCCCCTTCAATTTTGCTCCAAGTGCTCGTTGACGTGCTGCCCTCCTTAATGGCCCACTGCTTTTCAGTGCATCTTTGCGTATGTTTGTATGTTGCATGTTGTATGTTGTATGTTGTATGTTGGATCGCTTCGGTTACTTCATTGCGAGTCGAGGCAAAAGTATTGCTAATGTTGACACGCCCACAGCTGATGTAGCAGTTTCAATTGCTGCTGTCGAGTGTCGGGTCTGTCTGAGTGCCAGGACCACAATTACTTCCGTATTAATGTGCATGCCAAGCCTTGGCTATTGCATTTGCTGAGCTTTTCTTTCCTCTCTTGACTTGGGTTCATTGCAAATCTATGTTTTACATTGACGTTGGCGTCGAATGCTTTTAGCATTATAATTAAATTAAATGTTGATTGAACTTATGACTTTCAGATTCTCTGCCAGCCAGAGTCTCCTCGTTAGCGCATTAGCGGACCTGACCTAGCTGTTTGGCTTAATCACAAAACTCTTGGCAAAAGAATTGGAATTCTATTTTGCCGTTGCCTGTGTTTTTTCTCCTCTTGATGCTATCAAGTGCTGTTTGAAATTTATGGCAAGTGCCATAAATTGCAAATCAAAGTGCAAAATGCAGTTCAGGTCCCTATCGGGTGCGACCCCCAATGCGAAGCAGTCGCTGCTCAACCAAACTGTCGATGTGTCCGACAAACACACGGCTTATGTAGCCGTAGCAAATGTACAACACAGCAAAAAATGGGCATAAAGCAGTCAGCTCGTAAAAACGACAAAACAACAGGCAAGTGGGCCAATATGCCAGATTGAAAGGTCATTTTATCATGCTTCATGGAAAAAGGCCAAGTATAAATTTTGTAGCTGGCAATGCATGATTGACTTGGCAATACCCTATAGTTATTTGATGCGTAGAATGATGGCAGTAAGTATCTTTTGACATAAACACAGTTGAAGCTGTTAAATTCTTAAACAAAAATATGGCTAATTAAGCCCATTATTTATAAATTTTTTTTTGTTGTAGAATTCTTGCAATTATTTTACTTTAACTACCCCGAACCGATCTTTACAACTACTTTGGTAAAAGCAAAGCTGTGATTTTTGTCTTAATGTTTTTTATGAATCTCACAGACACATTTAAGATAAAAACCAAATAGTTATATCAATGTCGGCCACTCTCAATTTACTATGAAATTCATAGTTGGTCTTAGCTTTAAGTAATGGATTTAAGATTCCAGTTAAATGTAAAAATGAACATTTATTTGCCATTAAATGACCTGATTTTAAGGTCACTGTTCACACATTTTCAAATATGTTAATGTGGAAGTAACTTAAATCTTTTATTTTACTTATGGTGCTGTTCGTTTTGGTCGGCGATACTTTTTAATTTACTAATGATGTTAGTCCAGCCCTGAGAAACGAGGCGAACACCATTGGAAAAGGAAAATGCTATGACGCTGCACTTTCCTTGCCACGGCTGACACGTTAGCGATGGCAACTTGGCCACTCACTGGAATTAGTGGCAACGAGGCTTGCAGGCAGACGAGCGGTCAGGCGGTCAGGCGGTCAGGCGGCCGGGCTGGTGGTGGTCTAGGCTCACTATTCCCTTAAGTCAACAGTTGAGCCAAAAACTCAACGCCCTGCTAGCGGCTGCTCTAATGAATTTGCATTTTTTATAAATCCCTATTGATGTGCTCCACTTTTTTGGTTGCTTGCCGGCCAACTGTCAAGCGATTGCACATTTTTTATATACAGACTGTTGCCTTTTTTTCAACTGTTGCCTATTGTTGTTGTTGCGACATTGGCATGCCCAGAGCACTGTCGAGAGTGTAAGCGGATACGGAAGTGGACAGGCGACAATGGCACAAGTGAAGAATTGATAGAAACGCTTGTTGCATTTGACTATGGTTATTTATGTGCTTTTCTTTTTTCATTTTTAACTAGGGAAATATTTTGTTATTATTGTAGATGATGTAGATAGATAATCTGCGTGATATTTGCGATGAATATACATTATATGTGGTTGATCATCACAATCATTGACTTTGCTGTTGTGCTTTAAAATTTGGGTTTCAACTGTCTTGTGTTGACCTATTTCACGCTTTATTCTGCTCAGCTCAGTCAAATTTTGAGCTGTCAGGGCCAATTTGTTAGCCATGCACCACTTTGGCCATAAACAAAGGCCAGGGCCACAACAACAGCAACAGCAACAGCAACAACAATAGCAGCGGCAGCAGCAACAACAGTCGAGCCATTAACAAGTTGCTCTGGCAATTATGGCGCGATGCTTGTCGACCAAAGCACACACAAGTCAACACACACACAAATGCAAACATACCCACACACACACATACACACTCAGAAACACACACACACACACACACACTGAGTTACACTCACACAGCTTGCGTTATAAATTATTGGCATGCCGAGCGCTTCTCATGAATACCAGCTGCAAAATCCATGGCATTCCCATTGGCTGTTCCGGTCCGGGCAGCAGCAGGTTCGGGACCACGTCGACGTCCAGGTTCAAGACCAGCTCTCCTCTGGTAGGCACTGGAGTTCATTTGCATGTTTGCTTTGGTTTATTAAACAGCAACCAACCAACTAACGATGAAAAAAACGGATACAAAAAAAATCGAACTGCTTTCTTATGCATTCCTAAATTTCAATCTATTTTTCGTATGGCTGCTATATGATACAATAGCTGCGGCTGTTATTAGTCTCAACTAGTGAGCTACACAAAAAAGTTGTTCAAAGAAGAGCTCATCGTTCGGTCGATGGAAGCTATGGCAACTTTGTGGTGTCTGAAACAAAAAATGGCTTAATAACCGAAAGACTACAAATCAGCGAAACAGATGGACGAACAGACGGATAGATAAATATAATTTTTGTGGTCGGAAACGTTTCCTTTCAAATGTGACACACGGACAAATTCGAATAACCTTTTGCAAAATCTGCAGCATAGCAAACGAGAATTGCAAACATATTCAATAGTGCTGTATGGTGGGAGGAGGGGCACGGAGTGTAGTATTGCAATTTGACAGCTTCTGCCATGCCAGGCAAAAGTTTGCCAAAGTTAATTATATGCATTGCATCACATTTCCGGTCCCACTGGCGTCATTAGTCGCTGCCAGAAGGAGACAGACACAGTAATAGAGATAAGCAGAGAGATTAAGCGAGTGAGAAACAGAGACTGAGAGAGAGAGAGAGAGAGAGAGAGAGATTAAGTCTTGAACGGTTAATAGAAAGGGGTTTCCTGGCCACGCATCGATCACTGCCATTTCTATTATTTTGTAGTATGCCATTCCATTCCATTCCATTCCATACCATTCCGCTCCTTGTTGAATGGACAACATTGGCGCTTAGCGGCATTAACTACAAGTCATTATTATCGTCTGGGGCATTCAAACCTCTCAAGTAACAAAATGAAAGAGCTTCAACTATACTCAAAGGCATCAACCTCCTCCAATTCCAATTCCAATTTGGTATTTTGGATTTGGGACGGGCGATAATACGAATCCACATATCCGACGGCTGCACTCATGTGTGATTGTTTCTGAGTAAGTTGGGGTGCACATTACACATTCATACACACAGCAGTCGTTCACATGTGTGTTTCTTATAGCGCTGTTCACTTATTTAGCTACATTTTTCAGCTTTTTTTTTTTCTATGCGGCCTACCAGCGCTGCTTGCCTATAATATGACTTTAAGTTTATGCAATCTGTTTCTGCCGCCTAAGAAATAAGTAGGCGCAATAAACCTATTAATAAAAGAGAGTACAAATATTTTGTCAACAATAAATTGTTAGCATAAAAGATTTTTACAATTTACATAGCTAACATTTTATTTATTTTTTGTTGTATAGTTAAAGGATGCCTTAAAAATCCGCAGAATATGATGTGAAAGGCCTGTCTGCCAATATATTTGCTGTAATCCAATAGATTTAGAGAATGCCGTGCGTTATGTGCTTGGTGTTATTAAACTAATCCGCATTGTAAGTAGAAATTGAGATATGCTCACTCAGAGGTCGCCAACTCTCTGATTGTGTGCGACATGAACCTCTGGGGAAATTAAAGATACATTAAATGCCGCAGGCAAGCGTAGCGTGCTCATGCGAATGTGTGCGTGTATATATACATATTTATATATATACTTATATATATACTTATTTATATATAAATATACCGCTATGTGTGCTTTTGGTGTTCTCATTGTTTCAGGTCGACTTGCTTGCGAGCTTTTATGCTGCCACTCATGTGCGGCGGCTCTGAAGTCTTACGTTTTATTTTTGTGGCTCCACTAATCGGCATCTATTGACCTAAGTGTATTGACCCGGACTTTGTATGCCAACTGGCTAATTAAATTGACTACAATTGAAATGGTACAAAATGTACAAAAAAAAATTACATCAATGGTGAGACCACCTTTAATGAAGGCTTTGTTGCCTGGTCTTAATGAAGTGAGAAAAAGAGAGAAAGAGGGAGACAGAGAGAGAGAGAGAGAGAGATCTTATTGGCAATAAGTATAACACAATTTTCTATTATAAATATAAGGAATAAAATGGTATGCAGAAATTGTCGCACAAAGTGGCAGCGACAGCAACAGTAAAAACAAAAGCAAAAGCAAAAATATATTGCGCACAAGTTTAGTATTTTAATATTTAATTAAAATTTTGTGTAACGTTTTGTTAATGAATTTCTATTTGACGCGCCCAGTGCACGTGACGGGGACTAGCCGCAGGACCACCAGCTCGCACTCCTCCCCGATCCTCCTCCTCACCATCCATTGAATCGTTGGTGTCTTTGAACTCCCGACTGCGACTTAGAGTTGTTTTTTGTTGGCCACTTTTCGGGCACTTCGCTCGTGTACCCAAAGGAATGGTAAATTTATGAAATGTTTTTAATTAGCTGGGCATTGTTGTTGTTTTTTTGCTGGTGGTGCAAACATTTCGTGAATTTTTTTTGTGGATGGACCTCTTGTCCAGTTTTAAACCATTTAAATATAGAGAAAAAATGTTTGTGACTCCAACAGGCGCCAACAGGAAACCGGAAATCTGCCATTGAAAACCATCAAACAAACAACAGCAAAACGGCGGTGAAGTTTCATTGTGGCAAGCTGTAAAGCTGCAAATGTCGTCGGGGCGTTAGGCATTCCTTTTTTTATTTTATTATATATATAGATGGGGGCGTGCCACATGACAGTCAACAAGCACATTAAAAGTTATGACTGCCAAGCTTGTCAAAGGTTTGTATCCTGCTGCCATAAAGTGTTCGAGAAAGTTTTGCGATTTTACATTAACTTCACTCAGTCAACATTAACAGGACCTAATATGAAAATCTCTGTATATAAAGCATGACATTTATACTGTATATCATGTATATGTTGCGTAGTCTCCAACTCAACACTAGACAATTTTTGAATAAAAGCAGTAAACAGATAATACATACTAGAGGCGTCAAATTGACTAAACAGCTGCCACCGTCGGCATAGCATCCATTTCCGGTCGACTCGAAGGGAACGCCTCGCAAATTTTGTAGGCTACGCGTGTCGAGCAGTGAACGCCGGCTTCGCTGCGATAAATTCTCAGGGAAAGTGGAAGGCCCAGCCTCTTATGGGCATGCGTGCACCGCTTATAATAAATCCTAATGGGTTAAGAATGTGTGCGAAGATAGCAGCGACACTCTATCCTTAAGCTGAAGTGTAACTTTTCGAAAATTGAGGTGGTTTAACTGTTGACCAATTTTGTAACGACAGCTCGCAAAATATATGGTGCAAATCTAAAACAGGGTATCATTGTATCGACATCGAAATTCCTTGTTTCCCGACGGGCACACATACCACGCCTACATACAAAGATGGGTTTCAACGGAATCGTGTCACAGTGCGCAGAGGCCTGTTCGAACAAACAATTTCGTAAGTCGAGACAATGATACCCTCATTAGAGGATAGAGTGCTCGGACAAAAGTCAAACAGATATTTAAAGAGGTTGCTTCAAGCTAAAATTATATTATACACTAGTCTATTTAAGCTATGAAATTTCAAACTTATATCGAGTTAAGCGTGGAATATTAAAAAATGTTTGGTTTTCTTTTGTTTTGCATGTGTAGGGTAATGTGCAATGCCGACTTTGAATACCAACACCAACTCATGGTCGGCAAACAGCTTTTAAGCATTAAAAAGTTAGCACAGTTGTTTGTTTGTTGTTGCTTACTTTGCGTGAATTATGAAAGTGAAATGAAATGTGCAAGAACCACAAGCCGAGCGGCGGCGATATGCTAAGGACCGTCCAGCCGTACAGCCGTCCGTCCGGCTGACCGCTCGACAACCTCGTCTACTAATTGCAAGCTAAAAGTTGCTCATTAAGCAGCCGCCATTTCTGCTTAATACAATCAAATCAGACGTTTCCGCTTCAGAATTATGCGACTTCCGTTTCACAAAGTGCAAATTCAGCACGTGTGCGGCAGTGTTTCACTGAGTTTTTATCGTTCATTATCCCCATTATGCCAACTAAATCGGGTTACAAAAGGTATGAGGAAGTTTCGCAAATGTATGCAGCTTAATCGATTCGATCTGCAAAACCACAACTAGACACAACTTAAGTCTGAATGCTTTGATAATTTGCAATATTAATTTGTTTATTCTTGTTATTTCTTCATCTCGAAATGTTCAATATGATCGAATAATAAATAAAAAAAATGGTAGATAATATTATAAGAAGAAAAGACAACAAAGTATTTATTTACTGGGGATAGTTTGGCATCTGAGTAATTTTAGGCAAGAGTTGCGCAGGCAGATTGCCACCGTCAAGTTGTGCAGATATTAAAGAAAGGGGGATTAAATTAAATTTTAAAATAGTGCATGAAAATGTGTAATTATTAATTGTGGTGCTTATATTATTATATATTACTTATATTGCTGAGTACAGGCTTTTGCGTTCTTATTATTTTCATTTTAATCACTTAATTATAAATATAGGTGACAATTGCCATATGTACTAAATATGAGTTTTTAGTGGTGTGTGTAAATTAATTTCAAAATCTTGTGTTTTTATTATTTATTATTGAATTTTAAAATTTAAAAATAAGTAGGCTTACTTAAAACTACAATTTACCAAACTGACCGATAAATATGAGCGTTTGTGGAAATATTACATCTGTTTTAAAATGTCTGGGTTAGCTTCTCGATCCTGTCCACTATCTATTGAATCTTAGCTCTTCTATGCAGGTCAATGGTGGCAAGGAAGATTTAAGTCCAGTTTCAGGATATGCAATTCTAATAAGGTTATTTACTCTATCAACGATATGCGGAATGGTCCCTGAAGATGACTTTCTTGTCGAAAAACACTCCTAAAATATATATGTATATATATAATCCACGTGCTTTGACGATTCTGATGCGCCAGGGATTTCGACGAAATACTGCCGACAACAGATTTCAGCAGCACATTTATGAGTTTGTTGATGTTGTTTTTGCTGTTGTTTGCAGTTTTTTGTTTTTCTTTTTGGGCAGTGGCCGATTGGGGCTCCTGTCCAGTTGTGGGCATATTTAGCATATTGGGTTACGTATACTATATGTGTGTGTGTGCAGTTGCAGCTATCTTTGAACAAGCAAACGAGCCATGAAACGTCCTGCCCAGGCGGCTGCAAAAGGCGGTGACGTCTGCGGACTTGCCTCAAACTGTGGCAGTTGCTGTTGCTGTTGCCTTATTTAGTGTTGCATACATTTTGGGCATTGCTTTTGGGATTTATTTGCATTTAACCTGGGCTACAGCGTCACTTCCCCAGCACCAGGTCTCAGCACTAGATATTTTGGCTGGTTTGCCGCAATCTGTGTCTCGTTGTGGCCGGAGGGTGTCGTATTTACAATTTATGAACTTTCATATACACACATTTGCTATACACACATATATTATACATAATTTTTATACACGTGTGCGTACATCTAAACGTTTCCACTGCTCTTAAAAAAACACACTCTTTCTCTCTCACTCTCTCACTGTGTGTGTGTGTGTGTATGATGCATGACTATGTAAATGGACATTTTTACACTCTGACAACAGTTTTCGCATATTATGGAGTCGTGTTTTTTTTTTTTTTACTTTTGTCCACTTTTGCGTTGGCGTTGCTGATACAATTGTGTTGTAAATTTGTTCTGCATAATTCCTTTTTTGTCAACTTTCAAATTGTTGTAGCTCATTTTCTGCGCACTTGATAAGTTATTAATTTACAGGTATGGCTCAGTGCATACCGCAAATAACTGCTGAACTTTTGGCATTAAGAATAATATAACTGAAGATCGCTTACTCTTGTCTCTAGACATATGTATGTGTATAAATAATTCGATTTAGCTCCAATTAAATCTTGTTTCCACAGTTTTTGAGCTAAATGTAATTGGAAATGCAATGCAAAAATGTATATATATATATATATAAATGAAATATAAATCCAAAAATATTATTAAATGAATATAAATAAAATCAAATTTCAGCAATTATATTTTCCACAGTTTTTGAGCTAAATGTATATGGAAATGCAATCGTATATATGTGTGTATATAAAAATTAAATATAAATCCAAAAATATAATTGAATGAATATAAATAGATGCATATGTATCTTGTTGCATGCATTCCAACAAGTTGAAATAAAGTAATAGCACATTCCCACAGAATAGCTATTGAATTAATAAAAGTGATAAGTCTATCTATTCTATAGTAAAATGTAGAACTACAATTCATTGCACGCGCGTGTTTGTGGTTGAGTGTATGTGGTTGTGGATATATGTAGTAGTTGTGCGGTTGACCATATGATTAGGACACCTAGGCTGATGCACATTAATGAAATGAATTGGGGTATCCATTTAAATTGGTCGCTTTGTTTGGTGGTCGCTTCATGCAATTTGCATGGCCGTCAAATTCAAAATTGGTTAATTAAATTCGAAAATGCCACACACTGCTCATTGAGTCAATTAAAAATTGATGGTCGTGTCGCATATAGCGGAAATTTGGCATTGATAAAAGCTGTCAATCTTGGTCATAGTTGCTGACACACAGCGATAACACACACACACACGAACGAGGTAACTGCATATTAAACGCTTAGGTGGTTGCCGATATTTTCAATACATAAATTATTGATGCATTTTGACCAAAATTGCGGTCTCTATGTCTCTGCAGTGCACTCGGTCTGTCTGTCTACCTGCCTGTGTCGCTGTGCACAGCTAGCAAAAATATATATATATTTTAATAAATTAAATGCAGTTTGTGCATATAAACGAGAGCATCAGCATGCATTTTTCATATTTTCAGCATCAGTTTTGAATGCAGTTTCATAAACTACCCCAAGCAGTCAGGCAACAGGCAAACAACAACCAACTCACGGACTTAAATACATACCTATTTACTTGCAAGTGTATATGTATATGCATATAGAAATGATATGGAAAAAGTGCACATAAATTACTTTTATATTTTGTCGCTATTTTTATATTGCCAACACTTGTGCGGAAATTGCGCGATGAAACGACTCGACGGCAAAAGCTACAGCAAAGAAATTGCTCACTGCTGCATGGATATGCATTTTTGTAGCCAGACTGTAACGGTAACATAACACAACAGCACAACAGCTAAAAACTCCCCTGGCACTTCCATCCCCCAAAAGTTGCATCCGTTGCAGCAGCGGCTCCGGCTTTGGGTGGTCCTGCACACGGCGTATACGCGATATTTACGAGAGATACGCAGCTCATGGAAGCGCTGCAAATGCGCCATAATTCAGCTTGAAACAAGCTGACAACAAAACAACAACAACAAAATATACGTAATAAAAACAACAACAAAAAAAAACAAAAACAAATAAACAATCAAAACAACAAGAGCAAAAAGCGTTAAGGGAATTAACTAAATTATGCATCTCGCACTTAAAGTGGTCGCCCGATCCGCGCCACGATTTAAATTTATGTTATGTTTATTTGGGCCAGAATAAAAAGAGAAATGCAATGATTGGGACAGAGCATATAGGTTGAAAGCAATGAGTGCGATAACCATTACCCAAACAAAATAAAAATGCAATTACTATGCAAATTGTAAATTGAAGAAAACATATTATGCGATGTTTACTATACGCCTGGATATTTACTATATCTGAACTGTTCAGCTATGCCTCAGATATATACTTTGAATTGCCAATAGGTTACTTAATCATGTATTTATTTATTTTGTTGTATATTGAAACTACTTTAGGTGATACCAAAAGATTGACATGATTAATTCATAATAATTGATTATCTTCAATCAAACTAAATTAGTTTGTTTTGATTGAGGACTAGCCTAATCGGCAAGGGTTTTGAAACAGATTCTTAAAGGGAAACTACCTTACAAAACATTAAACGGGGATTTGATCAAGCCAACCCTAAATGTGAGAAATGGGGCAAATTTTATTTTATATTTGTTTTATTTGTAATATAAAACATTTTATATACTCCATGAAAAAACATTTGCAACCCATTTTGATCTGAAAAGTTGTGAAGCGTTCGTCGCACTTATCAAGAATTTTTCATCTCTCCATTCTTTTGCATTTTTGCACTTTTCCATGCTTTCCTTTTTATGGCAAGAATTAACAAAAAACGCGCATGAAAAAGTTGTTCACTGTAACAAAAACAAATGGAAGGAGTGAAAAACAATTGCGTGTAATGTGGATGGAGCAACAAAACATATAAAGCCTATTAAAACTGGACGAAAACATACAGATGCATATAGAGGCGTAACAATAATAAGCATGCGAAATATTCATATTTGACCAGTCGCTGAACTCGCCTTTCTGCTTCCTAAGCGACGCAAAAACGTAAAATAAGCAAAAAATAGGAAAGGGAGAGATGTGAACAGCAAAAAATTGAGTTAAATTAAAATGCGAAACAATTTCCAACAGCGCCTTTTTTACCTTTCACAAGTAAACTATTTTCCTGCAAATTACCATTCGTTCCTCTCCTTGATGCCGCCCTACACTTTTTATTATATTTTGGTCCCTGTTGAAAACTGTATAAAACAGCTTGCAAAAACAGGAAGTATAGCACCATTAAGCAATGATAACAGTAAGTATATTTTCCGAAACGTTGTTTTAAAATATCTACAGTGTTTTTTTAGTGCATGATCGTCGTAGAGTTTGTAAATTGTTCTTGGATCAGGGGATGTATATAAAAAGCTCGCTGCTTGTAACTCCTTAAGGCTGTGTATTAAAATCCGCGAAACGGGGGTTTATTGATACCTTATGTTGACAACTTAAGGTTTTTAGCGAACGGAGATCGGGGATAGACTCATCTGTCGATGCTGACCATTAGTATATGTGCTATATGGCGTCTGCTTGCTGCATTCACTTGCACAAGTGCACTTTTATACATTTGTCAGCTGTAAATATTGTTTTTTTTTTAAGTTTTAATTTGAAATTCGAGTTGTTTTGTAAGCGGGCACGGACAGAAATGCACAGAAATGCGAATGCAAAAACATGAAAAGACCATCAGTACAGGAAAATTATAATTAAAATTATATTTTTCCAAAGAAATAAAATGAAGCCAGAAATTTGAGAAAGTACATTTTTATCATTATTATTTTTATTATTTTTATTATTATAATTATGATTATTATTTTTATTATTATTATTATTCATTCACAGCGATCTAGCTTTATCTATTGTGCCCCCTTCTGATCCAACAGCTTCTCCATCAAAATTGATTAATGCAGGAATTCAAGAATTGAGGGTTGAGGATTTCTTTGTGTTCGTAGCTTAATGTGATATGTTGTCACAAAATCGGCAGACTTATGTGACTTATTAGTATTCATTACTAGAGCCACTTGGGTATTCTAAGTCTGTTTTTATTATGCGCTTAAAAAGACCTGGTGCCTCAATTGTTGGCACTACGATTTGGTACCTGTTTTTCGATAGTTACGATTTAAGTTGAAGTCTTACATATGTATAGATTTAGTGAATACAAATGGATCATTTTGAAAATAACAAGTCAAGCACAAGTTGGTTTACTTAAATATAAATCAATAAATATATACACATATGGATTGATGCAGGTATGCGAACATTTTATCAGCGTGTTTTTCATTCCTTGCAGGCAAATGAACTCACTTGAATAATCGTTTCGTTGGCAGTTATCTCGCACTTTAAAATTGTTGCTGCGTTTTAATGAAAACGTTCTTTCAGCTCTAGATAAATAATTCAAAAGTTTGCCACTGCCACTGCCACTGCCACAGCTTTGCCTGGCCATTGTTGTTGCTGTTGCGTTAGCTGTTCTTGTTGCTTCAGCGTTTTCCGTTTTATTTATTGTTTGGCTATTCTTATTTTGCACCTTTTGCGTTGAAAGTTCGTTGGTTGCATCAGCGCTGAGGTTGAAGTGTCGTCGACCTGTTCTCCTCCTGGCCATCGCAGTTGCTCACCATTGTTGCCGCTTGCTCAATTCACTGGCAGTTTCGAGTGGCTGCCAGCTCAAGTTGAGAGTGTTGAACCAGATCTCTGCATTTGTTTTGTTAGCAAAACGTAACAATTGCTAGTATTAAAGAGTGTTAAGAGGTGGAAGATGGAACTACCACTCTTTATGGCTTTATGTTCAGATAGAACAGATGTTTTGGGCATGTCGAATTTGATCTGCTTTTGCAGACCGGAGCTTTTAATTTAATATAATATTTTCAAATCATTTTTTCCTGTCGTAATGCCTCAATTCCATAAAATCTTGTTTTTTTTAAATCTTTAATATTAAGTTTTATAATTAACGATGCTTAAATTAACATTTTTTAATTTAGTTTTTTATTCATTGATAAAATTAAATTTGATTCAAATTATTTTTTACATAAATTTCTTAAATTACATTTTAGTTAATTTATTATTTCTAATTATTTTTATGTAGTTATTTTTTCATGGAGTATCGCTTCTAATTTTAGTTTTAGAAGGAATCCTTAATAATAAAATTGTACTGTCACTATTGAGGACTATTAAGGCGCTACGGACCTTCCACTTTGTCTCTAATAGCAAGAAGCGTTTCCATATAGCAGCTTTTAGTTTAAATTCTATAAATTACAGATTATCATACTAATATTCAATATATATTCAATATGTTAAGCCAATTGCTTAAAATCTTGTAGGTTGTTGCTTTCAGTTGTTCTCTTTGCTGGGTGTCCCATTTTTGGGAGATTAGCTGGGAGCCAACAAGCCAAACTATTTGTATTCATCAGGCTGCCGCTGCTGGGGATTTGCCCCATTCTTTTCTGACATGTTCATCCATTAGGCACTCCATTAAACGTACGCGTAACTGGCTGCTGTTCCAAAGTGCTATCCCACTGGCTTAAAACTGGCCTCAAAACCACAACTTTGCATCGTTCGCTCCGCATTTAAGATTTCGCCATCAGCTTTTATTTACTCCACTCTTTGAACATTTTGAATTTGAATCTATAAATTTTGAATTACTTGAATGTAGTAAAATCTTTGCAGAGCTGTGCAAAAGCGCATCGGCATTTTCGTTTTGTCACCCAACTCGAACGACTTGACCACTGTCTGACCATCATCCAATATACAGCTCCCGGCTCCCAGCATCTTCACCCACATTGCTCTAGCTTGTGTGAGTATGTAACTGCAATCACCCCTTTTAATACACTAGTTTTATATAGCACTTAAAACGAAGCTTGGTTTTTTATATACATATATACTTTATTTTAAACCCGCTTTTGGAGTGCACTGCAAGTTTTGACTTTTATAGCACTTAATCCATAACAAGTAGAGTCTTCAGAGATACGAATAAGTGTGTAATCATAGTTTAGCTTGAGTACTTTATAAAAGTTCTAAATAATAAATAATATAATAAGACAGTATCTACATTACTTAGATATCGATCTGCTGAATGATAAGCAGTTCAATTTATTACAGATGTACATTCGCGTTGAGTCATCATTGTGAAAAATGGAAAAGTGCAACGGCAAAAGGAAGCAATTCTGAGGTATTCTGCACTTGGTCAGCTTTAACAGACGACAGATGCATCCATCTTTTGTCTATTAGAGTATGTAAGCTTTCAATTAGGTTTTATGAACAGATACACTCAGAAATAAATCGAAGGGAAAAATAAATAATTGCAATAAAAATAAACGCTTCGATTTGAAGCTGCCATGAAAGTATGTGTGTCTGAGTAGTCTTACTACTGAGTGACTGATAGGCAATCGAGCCAAGAGCCAAGGCAAGACCAGCTAGCCGTGGGGAAATTATGAGCCAATCGATATTATGGCGAATAAAATAAGAATGGCGAAAACTATGCGGAAATACGGCATTGAACAGACGCACACCCAACACACACATACGCAAAAACACATATACATTTACATCGATATACTACACACACTTCGCGGCTCACAAATTGGCAGCGGGTATTTTTTTGATTAAGCATTCCCCAGATACGAATTAAATCAATAACTTTCGGCAGAGCGACAGGCAGGCAGGCAAATGCTAAGCGGCCCTACGAATTGAGCTGGTTTCGGTTTGGCAGCTTGCCTGCTGGCAAACAAATTGAATTCAAAACTTTGGGCATCCGTAAGGCCCGACAGAAAAAGGTTAGACGGAGTTATAGCATTTTTGGACAAATATATTAAGTGGTAAGGAGAGAAAGAAACAGAACGAGAGTGAGGAGCAGAGCAAGTTTGGGTACTGTGTACCAATAAAGGTAATGAAACGAATGAATGCCACTCAAGTGGCACTGCTTCAGGTGCAAGTGCAACTTGCGACTCGCCATTGGCCATTGGCCACTGGCCAGTGGTCAGCCGGGCTGCAAATCGAGTGCAAATTGAGTCGCCAGTGGAAAATTAACTGCTCGACCGCATGCAGTGGAAAGAAAGCCTTCTCCGATTTATAGCCCGGATAATGCAGGCGACTTACGCGTGCAAAAATTATGCAGCCACTGCATTAAAAAGCGCACTTTATCTGTATGTATGTATGTATATATATACGAACCTGGCACCAGCAGGACACCAACATAACTTTACCTGAACTCTGCTCCAGCCTTGGCCAAATGCATTAAATGCCGAACATATGGCATCAATTTGTAACCAAAATGTAGCTGAAACCACACCAGTGCAGATCAGATAGCATCGAAACGAGTATTCATAAAGAACACATGAATACTTATACAGAGCGTAGGGTAAAGCCCTACAAATTGTGTGTGGTGGGTGTGCGATTGCAAATCCCTTTGTAATGCAAGTGCCCGCTTAGCTAGCTTTGTGCTGAATTAAACATTCGATATTGGTTTGCAAAAAGTGCTTACCATCAATGTTCAGCATTATTAATAAAGAATTAAAAATTATATAATGACAACAAATTGCTAAAATCGGACTACTCTCTGATATAGCATATGAGAAAAAAATGTTGAAATATTTTATAATCTCGTATTGAATCCACCTTTATATGGAGGATTGATAATGTGCTTTGAGCCAATTGAATGAAAACGCTATAAAAAGATTCAGCTTAAACAAGGCTGAAATACTATTAATAATTCTTTTGAGGGACACAATTATTGACATATATATTTTTGCTATATGAGTTTTTAATTATTAGACTAAAAGATTAAAAATTCTGCGTTCTAATAAGTACAATTATTGTAATTGTATAACTTGTATCGAATTTGCAGCACTAGCTGATTTATGGCTATCGACAAGACAAAATTATATTTAAGTATTCAACATTCATTGTCACTTGTACTCATGTGCACTCAAATAAGTAGCTTTATCAATCACTGCAATAAGTTCAACACTTACATTTGCACTCGTCCATTACAGAAACAACGAGAGAAATAGGAACAAAATGCGGAAGTGCGAACAAAGTAAAGTGTTGTAAGAAACTGCTGGACCGGTTAGCGTTCGGGGCTCTCCAAGGCAAACATGACACGACATGGATGTAGACCCAAAGCGCCCTGTTCTGGTCATGTACTATAAAGTAATATAATGCTGGCAAAACGCGCTTTCAACAAACTGAGCAAAAAATTTGTGTGCAGACATGGCGAGAAAAAAAGAGAGAGAGAGAGCGAGAGAGGGCGAGAGAGACAGATGGAGACAGAGTGTGGAAAAGTGAGTCAAACAGTTGTGTGCATATCGATGGGGTCAAAGTTTGGAGAGGTCAGTGAGTGCACTGCTTGAGTGTGACTGCTTCTGTTCAACACGTCCAAAATATTATGGTGTCGCTTACAGGCATCGAACGGGCAAAAGTAGACTGAAAATAATTGAGCCTGGGGAGCCAGCAAAGACTGGGCAAGTTTGGTGGGGGCATGTTGAAGCCAAATTCGTGTGGCCACTCAAATAACGCAGCTTTCGGAATATGGCAAAAGGGCCCGCAACAAAGTGTAGTCGTAGAAAGTGGCCTGAATACGATTGTAGGCTCCAAGGGGAAAACCAAATCCACAGGGCACAATCAGAGAAGCGAGACGCAGGTGCCGTACGCTGAGGGACAGAGACAGAGACAGCGACAGCGACAGAGACTGAGACAGTGGTAGGACCAGTGTGAGTGCCGCTGGTCAATTGAAACGGTTCAAAGAACGTTGGCAACGTGAGTAATTCCCCTTGCCACGTGTCGTTTGGGTAACTCCTGCCCCTTTTTACTGACGCGCCCATATAAATTTCACTTTGGCAAATGGTTTTTATTGGCAACAGCGACTGGCAACACACCACATCGTACCAAAGTACGGCACAGACAAAGCGTCGAGTTCAATTGCCGCCAATTGCCGCTCAACCGCCGACCCGGCTCAAAAAGGTTAAATTTGGAAAATTGGTACGTGATTGGATTCAAAGCGCAAAATAAGTGCGTCAGTTGGTTCGATGGAGGTCACCCATTTTACTTATGAAATGAAAAAAAAAACAAATAAAATAAAATCAAAAACAAAATGAAAATAACAAGAGAGAAAATCATTTCATAGAAAGGCGTTCGCCAAATACCCTAGCATTTCGTTGTAGGGACAGAGGAGGTGATAAATAAATAGAGAACAAAACGAGAGAGAGAGATAGAGAGAGAGATGCAGAGAGAAAGAGATTGCTAAGCTTTAATTGACTATAATTGTATTGAATTTGAAGTTAAAGATTCCATATACCGATTATGATAAAACAATATTCATAGCTCACTTGAACTAATAATAGTCTAAGGATGTTTAACCAATATGTAACAGATTTCGTGAATGTGGTATATATGTGAAAAGTATATTTCCCGAGAACTTAGTTGAGCACGTTGATAGGTTATTTCGTATCTGGATAAGAAATAAGGTTGGATGGGTAATAAAGGGGTGAAATGAAGGCATATCTTGAGGCTGGTAAAGGCGGGGCTTTTGTGTTTTATACACACATCTCTGTGAGAAGAGAATTGTAGCATATTTTTATTTATTTTTTTGGCACGCCGGTCGCACGATTTGCAATAAGAAATTCGTGAGTGTTTTTTTTGTGGTTTGAAAAATTAGAACTTTTGCCAACAGCAAGCAGCTAAACGATGACGAGCACATGGCAAATGCCCAAGTATTATACACAGACACTCAAACATACACACATATATGGTTATGGTTATGTTTGTGCTTGGGCCAGCATAGTTTGTGGTTGATGGCCTAGCCATTTGTTTTTTTGGCCAACGCAAATAAAAAAGAGAAGCGCATAACCAAAGCCAAAGTCAGCTAATAACTGGGCAATAGCCCTGACAGCGGCATGTTGTCAACATGTTTGCCTATCAACTGTGGCTGGGCCACCAGCGGTTGTCAACATTACGTATGAGTAATATATCAACATAAATTTTGCACAGCTAGCTGTAAGTGTAACTGCAAATTTGAAAAAAACAACGCAAATCTGCGGCATTTCAAATATATCTGAGTGATTTAGACTAGTTTATCTGTTAATTAAATTTGTATTTATAGATTATCCTTAAATGTTTCTTTAATCAGCTGTTCCAAATGTATTCTAGAGTATTATTGTTAACAAGAAGGAAGAGGAACAATTGTATAAAAATATATACCAAACAGCCACAATTTAAAAAATTTGAATTTTTTCCTTTTTTATTTTCTATACTACGAAGTAATTAATAAATTAATAATAGTAAACACAAATAATTGTGTTATCCACCTAAAAATCGAATCTTTACGGTTCATTCTGATCACATTCTGAAAGCACATTCTTCTTTTAAATAACCTGCACTTAATTTATGGATTCGTTGTACACCGTTCATAAATTTAATATTATGCGGTCAGCGTGCCTTATCAAATCATGACGGCTTATCTATTTAGTTGTGGATTAGCTGTATCTGTAGCACATTGCTGACCACAATTCAACCGCAATTTGGTTTAAGATGCATTCTGATAAAATCCATATGGCAATTGTTAGTTGTCAGCAGTCGCGTTTCAGAGCTTTGACAACATTTTTTTATTGCTTTTTTTTATTAAAAAGTCATCATCATATTTTCGCTATCATTACATAAATACATACAAGCATATATCGTGCATTAAACATATTATTTTTGTCTATGCTGCGGGCATTTGACAATTTACAGATTTTGTTTTTGTTTTTCTTTGATGTTGTTTTCATTAATTTTATACCCCGCATGCGTAAACATCAATTAAAAGGGCTTAGCAGAAATGCATTCATCTAGGCACGCGTAAAATATTTCCATAATCCTATTAACATTACGCTCTTTTTTTTTGTTACTTAAGGTATGATGTTTTCGCTTTGGTATATGAAAGAAAAGCGGCACTAATAGATACATTCATTAAAAACATCCATTAAGTCCCTTTTTATATTTAATTAATGATACTTGAAATCGATTAAAATAAATAAATAAATAACAATTACTAGGGTAGCACTTAGCCGCACAATATGTTTGTATTTTTAAAGTTGTTTACATTTTTCGTAACTGATGCTATAATTAATTGGCGTACACTTTGCGGTTGAGAATGCTGCCGTGGCTTATACATTAATTATAAATGCAATTTAAAAACAATAGCAACAAAATTAAAATGTATTTGAGTATTTCAAACACATAATTGCCCCTAATTTGATGCGTCAATTATGTGAAAGCAATCAAGTTAACAAAAAAAAGAAGAAGCAAACAAACATTATCATCGAGTGGTGTGTTGGACGTCAATTCGTCAATTCTTCAATTGATATTTGATTAGGTCCAGACGCGTTGAAGTGGTATCAGTAATAAAAAGTAATAAAATACATTGACATATTGTTGCTCAACTGGACAAATTTCATCAAGATCGCATGGCAAACACACAAGTTATAGTATTTATAAATATATTTTCATATTAATCTTATTACAATCAGCAGGCGTAAGTATTTTCAGTATGAATAAATATGTGCGTCATCGACGCGAGCGTAAAAATGTTTATGTTTATTTTGCAGAGCACTCTTATCTCCGATTGCGTGTATACCTACACACATACATACATACATACATATGTATGTATATGCAATCGTTTGTCGCAAGCTTGTGATTTCAGTTCGGTGACAGTTTGTGAATAATAATATACGCTGCCTTAGTTTATATTCACTCTTCAGTGTCTTTGCCTTCCAAAAAGAGAAAGGAAAAGAGAGCACTTGAACACCTGCTTACATTTGGGTGTGAAAAACCTTTTAAAGGGAAATTTAGCATTAACATTAGAAAATATTTAATAGTTGGGGGCAGGGTATATCGTAATCGAGCACACTCGACTACAGCATTCTTTTACTAGTTTTACGTTTGAAGAGTGCAATTGAATGGCAAGAGTGAGGGGGGCCTGGGCTTGGAGTTCCTTGTGTGGGTGGTGCTGGCAGGGCTAGCCAGGACAAGTATTTCCAATTACAATTTGAATGTATTTCGTTGGGCAAGGTTAGACTGGGCATGACCATGGTTACGCCAACTATATTCATTGGAAGCTGCGCACGTTTGAAATAACTCGGTGATTGGCTAGAAATACCTCTAAGAGGCGACAGATTAGATTTGGTGCTTGTTTAATCTCTGTGAGTGTATTGCAAGGCTCGCTGGCGCTGTCAACACTGATCCAGTCCTGACACACTCATTCGCCATCTCGTTAACTGGCTGGGGAGACCCAGATGATTGCGATTGAGTGGTGTCGTACTAGATTTAAAATTGCCATCGTGCTGAAGATAAGTTTGCTATTGATGGTGGGGGCTATGTGCCATGTCTTAATGACAGCTGCCGACATAGATTGATACGTTTCTTGAAATTTACGCCAAGGTACGCAAATGCTCAGTCATTGCTTAACTATTGCAAGTATTATATTTTCACTAGATTTAAAGAAAATCTTTTCTACAAAAATTTGAAATTTTTTTTGTAACATTTGTAATTCTCTAATTCTCTAATATCAATGTAATTGTATCTTATACAGTACTTGGATTAAGTGCTGTAGCATAAATCAATTTTCATCAGCAGTTTGGCTCTATTTTGAATATTTTTACATGGTGATGATTATGGGAGGGCGGCATACTGGCTTTTGAAGTGCTCTTTTATAAAACATCATTAAATCAGCGCAAGAGTTCACAATTTCAATCCACTGGTAACTGTTAACTGTTCACCGGTAACAACAAGAGTAACAACAACCAGACTAAAGCTTGGCACTCTGAGCATTACAAATTACAAGTTTGCTGTCTGTCAGAAAATCGCAGCTCTTGGAGCTTTGAGCGGTGTGCAGCACAAAAAGCAGCTCGCAAAACTTTGACGAGTGCAAAAAGAGTGCATATAAAAAATCAGCTAGTAAATGGGGAGGCGAGGCAACTAGGTGGGCGACAGTGAATCGCTGGGTACGAAGGCCGGCTTGGAAGAGTGCGCTGGCAACAATTGCAATCTGTGGCGTTTTCAACAGCGCTTAATGTTGCCTACAACCGCAATGTCAGCCATTTATCATTCACCAGAGCTGCAACATGGGCTGACCCAAAGGCGGAGATGGGATCAGCGAGGCAGGAGGCTAGGACGGATGGACAGTCTGACGGAATGACAGCAGTCATACAATATAATGGAATTGAGGCAAAAAAAAAAAAAGAAGCAAAACAAAAAAAACTAAATTGACCCAACGAAACTGTTTCAGTACGCCGACAGCAGCAGCAGGAATACGATTAAGTATGAGCTATGCTCTTGGGAGGTAAATCAAATTGCTTACCAACTTAGAGTTATATTTTGTTTGCATTTCTCTCTTATAAGTTGCAATTCTTGTGAACGCATTTGCCTGGCTGTTGAGCACTTACCTGAAGCGAGATAACAAATTGTACGCTGTCTATGAAAGTTAACCTGAAATGAGTTGAGTGCAAGGCAGAGAGAGAGAGAGAGAGAGAGAGAGAGAGAGAGAGAGAGAGAGAGAGAGAGAGAGAGAGAGAGAGAGAGAGAGAGAAATAGTTGAGTTGATAAATCTATTAAATGGAGCAATATATTTGGTTTATTGTTGGGAAATGTGTGCCTTGTTCAAAATAACACAGAATTAAAAATTGTAGTGAAAAAGGAATTAACAATAAAACACTTATCAAATGTAAAAGTAAGTTTCTGCTAAATGTTTTTGAATACGTGCAATGCAAACCAAAAAAAAAAAATCATTGAAAGCCACATAAAGTGCAACGTCAAAGTTGTCGTCATAAAAAATGTATAATTTGTTAAATTCAGTTCAAGTCATACAATTGACTGACTTAGCATTTGAGCATTTAATTTCCCTTACAATTGTTGCATCAGATTGATCGTTATTTAAATTACGCTCAAACGCACATATTTTAAATAAATGAGTGGACTGTCAAAAAGCAAACAGCTTTGTGGCAATTTAATTTGCTTTAAGCCACCAGAATTCAGGTTTGAATGACATTATCCCCTTGTGAACACTGTGCATGTGTGTTTGAACTTCGAATGAGCAGAATGCAATTTACTGATTAATTTAAGCGCTCTGGCAATGCATAAATTAATGTTTAATAACAGTTTGCAGGCCACCCAATTTGACTCTGGGCAGTACCGACTAGCTAGTTGCCAGCTAGTTGCCAGCTAGTTTCCAGGCATCCGGCATAAGAAATGTGTTATTTACGTACATAGTCACACTCAAACACACACACGCACACACAACCACAAACACACTCGCACACACTCGCACATACGCACATAAATTGGTTCGCACTTAGCTAAATGACCGTAACAATATGCTTGTGGATTTGAAATTATTTGATGGAACGCAGCTCTAAAATGCATACACACATCTATATATGACCATCTATATATGACCACCACAGCACAACAGTTATGTATGTGTGTGTGTGTGTGTCTGTGGCTGTATACCCTGTACTCAAACAAAGGGCTAAGAAGTGTTCTATTATTCGATTTCATACAGATTCAATATTCTTATCATTTTAGTTGTCATGTCGTTTGTGTTCCGCAATAAAGTTTTGTAAATGTGATATTGACAAATACACAGCCTGATTGAAAATCGGGTCTTTAAGGTTGTGACGATGGTTTTTGTTTGATTTGGTATACATTTTTCATTTTTATTACAGCTTAAAGTAAAACACTTGTTTCTGCTTGACCAGATAAAATAATATTGTAAATATGTCAGAATAGTCATTTGATCGAGGTGCTTATAGCCCGATTACAGGCTGAGTACCGGTCGAGCACTCTCGCCAAGAGCTGTCTTACTTGTGCTCTTTATCTGCATGGGTGTTAAATCAGTTAGCTTAGGGCTGATATAAAGCCATTGGCAAATGCTGCATTACGATCTATGACTATTGTTAGTTGTTGTTGCCTAATTTGCTGCCAATGCATTTGCATTGTTTTATTTACGAGCATGTTTGGAACTACAAATGATTGCCCATAGTTTGCCAGCTGAATCGTCAGTCTTAGTCAAGTTGCTAAGCGTTGGGTTATACATCAAATAGCATACTCACACAAACACAAACACACATATACATACCCCCATACTCTATTGTTGCATGTGCTAATTGTGTTGGAATCGTAAATTAATTGATGTTTTGAAACGATAGTTGGCCCCTTGACAAATAGTGAACAAATGGGAACAGTCAAAGCGAGTGCACAAATTATATTCGGTTTATTATGAATAAAAGCCAATAATCACACAAGTAAATTTTCAATATTGTAAATCAACTATATGTACTAAATAGAATAGAAATCATGTTATGATTACAAAAGAACTTGTATTACAACATTTGACCATTTGGGGCAGCAAAGGTCACAATAATTCTTCCGAGAAGTGATGATAAAAAATCCACTAAATTATAGATCTCAATCGAGTTTTTGTATTTAAATTGCTTAAATATTTTATATTTTATCAGATTTGATTTTATTACAATTTAATGTGTTATTGTGTGTCAACTATGACACAAAAAAGAAAAAAAAAATCGGTTTGATATTGCCATACAATGAGAATTCGATGATTTGAGTTGAGTTCAAAGTGTGAGTACAAATGCTATTCTCAGCACATTTTGCTGCAGGGCAAATGATGTTGGTATTTGTCAAGTGTTGGATTTCAAAAGCAGGTTGATATGACAATTTCAAATTATGAAATCGTCAAAATCAAATTTGCGGCATGTAATATTTTGATTACGGCTTTATGATTGCCAATTTGATAGAGCAACCAACAGACAGAAATTGTAAGGTGATGAGAGAATATGAGAACGATGTATAAATTGTGTTTATATATTATTTAGTTAACTAACAGAAACTGACAACGCTCAGTGTTGGCGTATTAGCCTATTGCTGTTGCGGTTAACAAAAAAGGCGAAACATTTTCAATGGAATCAAACAAAATGTCATTGCAAATAAAAATGTTGCTGCTAATTATTGTTTGAGGCTTTTGTTATGTTGCCAGTGGTTGCTTTTATTGCGTATTGCGGTTTTTTGCGCGATTTTCTTTGCCCTTATCGACTTCAAATGCTCGACATTTAATGCCACTTAATTAATAACAACAGTTTGACTGCTTTTTTTCTCTCTTGTTTTTTCTCTGCCACTTTTGTTTGTTTGATCATATCAATTTTAAGGGCATTTCACTGTTGTGTTTTATTTATTTGCTGTGTAATTGTAATTTATTTGTTGGCCCTAAAGTATTAAATGCCAACAATAAAAAAAGTATACCACAACCCGGTATGTGAGTGTGTTTGGCTGAGAGGCTCAGTGTCCATCACACAATGACCATTATCGGGCCACAAAAGTACTTAATGAAAAACAGTTAAAAACGTTTCCAGTTTCTGTGCTGAACCGTTTTTTCTTAGTTAAAAAAAGGGCAATATTAATATCATTGATTGTTATTATAACCCTGTTCCAAGCTGTTAGCCCCAATTAAGTTAAAATTATTTTAAATATGAAGTGAGGGTCTTCAGATTTAAAGCAAAGCCACTACTTGGAAGTGAGTATATTTTAGAGTCTATCAAAATGTATTATGTTATGCTTAGTACGAAGCTGCACAAAAGCAAACTTGCTTAGAAGAAATTTTGCTGTGAAAACATTTTACTGCCAGTACGACACAGTGGTTTTTTCGTGGATGTTGCTTGATGTTGCCACTTCGATAAAAAGTGTTGTGTATAGTGTGGAAGAAACGTACATTTTTATGGCTGAAAACTTTTCTGAGTTTACACACACGGAATAGTTGGACTCTCTGTGCATTAAGCCTTGGCACCCAATGCCCAATACCCAATACCAATACCAATCCACAAGCAACCCTCAAACTTCTGCCGTTCTGTCTCACAACTGCTTAGGGCAAATGCAAATCCCAATCAAACATTCAAAGCATAGCAAAAGCAAAGCCAAAAAAAGAAGAAAATTCCGCTGCTAGGCTTGGCGTACAAAGTACACAATAAATTTGCATGCCACACACACGTTTATGAATAGAAATTGTTAGCACACACAGAGACATCTAGTAGTCTAGGGGTGAGAGAGAGAGAGAGAGAGAGAGAGAGAGATAGAGAGAGGTGAGTTAGGCATACATATGCATAATGCCTAATAATCCGCGCATTGTAATATCTGTATTATATGGCAGTCGGCAAGAAGACGCGTGGGTGGCAAGGGGAGGCGATGCGACGCTTGTTGCCGACATTTGCAACTGTGCATGAATGTCATTATGTGGCACGGGCAGCTACGATTTGCCACTAGAACCTCTAAAAACACCTTCTACTCCCCTGGCAATAGTACAATTCACAATGCCCCACACTGAGCGTAAATATTATATAAAAATTGCAGCTTAATCACGCCCGAGCATGTGCATCTGAATGTGGCGCTGCCAAAGTGCTTCAACTGCAGCTGGCAGCTGGAATCCAGCTAGCGTGTGTGTGCTCATGGTATGTGCACCCGTATGACGCCTGCCAGGCTGGCTGCGACAAGTGTCGCTGTTGCCGTTCCTATTGCTATTGCTGTCTTTGTTGCTGTCTCTGTCTCTGTCTGTGTCGGTGTCTGTGTCGGTGTCTGTGTCTGTGTCTATTTGGCTGTTCCTAACGCTTGCCACTTCTGTGGCGGCTTTGGCAGTGCTCCACATGGCCGCTGCATTATTTGTGCTCATGTGTGGCATGGCCTCTCTGTTGCTATTTTGGCTGCCTCACTGGCTTTTATGCCAGCAGATTTGGGTTAAAAGTAGCTCCCCTTCTGCATTTAATAGCTGTTCAGCCATCGTCATCGCTGGCTTCCAAATCTGAATTTGCATCTGCAACTGCAACGGCAACGGCATCGGCATCTACATCGGCGGCTGCAACGGCATGCATATTTTGTGGAAACGTTTCTTGGTGTATTCTGGCCTTGCCTTTCTCACATTGTTGTGCCAATTGAGTTGTTGGCCCACTCTTCGGATTTCAATATGCATAATTCGACGGTGTTTTTGTGTGGGCCACGCTAAGCCCAAGACTACATCTTATATTATTATTAGTATCATCGTTATCGCATAACTTAACTTAATTACGAATTGCAAATAAAATTAAGTCTACAATGGCTTAGCCTCGATGTCTGAATTACACAGACCACTCAAAAGAGCTTGGAATTAGCTTTATATCAATTTCCAATCTCAAACTTATTATATCAGCGAATTGATCCGATTGACTTGGATCCATATTGGGCCATAATTAATGCGTGTATAAATATATAATGAGTATTGGTTTAGTTAAAATGTGCCGCTGCTTATTCGATTATACTCAAATTAAGCACGAATTTATTGGAAAAATACCCTGAAATATTGCGGTATTGATGATTCCAAACCTAAAATAAGAGATGAGCCGTGAATACAGTTGCAACAGTGTGCTTGATTCGATATTAAACAGTCGTAACTTTTGCTGGCCAGCTGAAAAGTGTCGTAAGCATTTTGTCAATTTACCAAGAGCTGCTGCCGCCAACTAGCTCCTGTCTGCTTGCCATATTAATTATCCACTACACTATACTTTGTTGTAAATTTGCAATGCTACTAACGGCATTGACGTCTGCGTTTACGTCCTTGTGCGCGTTCTGGTTCTCTCGACCACTCCTCATCTTTATCCTCATCCTCATCCTCATTCGCATCGTTCCCATCGTCTCGAGTACCGCCGCGACCATTAAATATTTAACGCCTGCCAAAACACTAATGACAAACACTAAAACTCGACACTAAATTTGAAAGGCCTTAAAATTTAATTTAAGCATCCATTAAGCGGCGCTTTAACAATGGCGCTGCCACTGCTGTATGCTGTATGCTGTCGCTGTTGGTGCTGACTCTGGGACAATGTGGCGTATGCGCAATCGCAAAATAAACGCAACATAAAATCAAGAAATGCCAAATAAATTTGCTACTTTAAGCTGTTGCTGCCGCATCTCAACTCGCACTAGTTTTTGCGATGGTGCGCGGACTGGCATGGCTGAAGGAGGTGAGGTAGTCGTCAGTATACCAAAGCTGCCACACTTTTCTTTCAAAGGCAATGCGAGCGCGCCTTGTTCTAACAAGAAAATAGAGGCATGGCATAGTGAAAATGCAGAGCGATAAGGTAGCGATACAAGCGCCAGCAGCAACCAACAGCCATACAATTTTAATCACATTAAGTTCACACAGTAGACGTCTATGGGTGTGTGAGTGGGACGGCAATTTGCTAACTGCTTACTGGCATCGCCCCACTGTACTCTGTGTGTGTGTGTTTGTGTGTGTGCGTGTAACATACACGTTTGAGTGTATGGTGTGTGTTTGTAATGAATATTTGCAGGTTGTGCCTCGACTTTCGCTGCAAACACAGTGCAAACAAACTTAAAAACTGTAGCGCACTCAGGCAACATAAATACCTGAGTAGCAACCAACAACAGAAACAAGCGGCGTAAACCAGCACTGCTCTCTTTTCTTCTCATCTCGTTTTTTTTGTTTTTGTTTCTTTTTTTAAATTTATTTGCTTAAGTGACTTGGAGAAGGTTCGCGTACCCACATGTGTGGGGGGCGTGGTGAGGCGTGGCATGCATATTGAAACAAAGTTACTGATATTGCGTATACGCAGCGTGACAGAAGAGGCTTGAGTGGGAGCAATGTGGCATGGCTGCGAATCATTAGCCCAGGCAGCAAATCAATATAAAAAGAGAATAGAACGTCAATCCTTCAAGCCACCTTAGGCTTGGGCGCAAACAATTAACTGATTGCCTCAGTGCCTCTTTAACCAAACGACTACAAAACAGCCCACAAAATATATATTTAAGAAACGCATCGTTTCGGCTGTAATCGATGACGTGTTACCAGTTTAACAGCATCCGATAACGGGTGGAAACGGTTAAAAAAGTGGTGTGGTCTTGGCTCGACTTGTTACAGTATGTAGGTAACTACGTTTTAAAGTTGCTTTTACATCCATAGCTAAAATAACTCAACATGATGAATTAAGAGTTTGATTTATAGAAAAACGATTTGAAATAATCAAAATTGTAATTTTTTTTTGTTTTTTTTTTTGATCTGTATAATGGAAGAATCTTTAAAGCTCACTATTGAAAAATAAATATGTGTGGCCACCGTGATGTCTGATATTGATTTTTATATAGTTCAAAAAGCAAAGTTTTACAATTGAAATCTGTTCATTTGTTGCTTTAATTTTCGTTAAATGGCCTTGGCTCAAAAACGTATAAATTTGACGACGACTATTATTCGCAATCGAATTGTACGCAAATTATATAAAATTGCCAGCGTTAACGAAATGAGGCACAAATGGCATACAAAAAAAAAGAGAAACGAGAAACAATAAGATTGAAGAAAACAACGAATGTTCGACGCCCTTGTCGGCTTAATCAATCTGAGCCAGATGTATAGTGCTGATTATAATGATCAGACTTTAAAGTCAAGTTAAGATGACTAAATTGGGCTGGTATAAAGCAACCTTCGATCCAACGATATTTTATTTGACTTGACATTCAAAATTATTAGGATGGAATCAAATAGACTCGTCTTTGCGTTTAACATTCACAATATGTTTAAAAACGTTTTCATTAATATATTGTACAGCTTGTGACAACATAATAATACCCTCGGCAAGGGAATTCGAAGGGAATCGGAGAGGGGAAGAGAAAACCAAAAGCGAACAGCTGCTCTCGATTTCAATGAGATTTTCCAAGCAACTACATCGCTTAAGATGCGACATTTTTCAAGGCACGCTTTCCGTTCGTACCCAAAGCTTTGATTAGCATTTCTTTTGTTGCTGTTGTTGTTGTTGCTACTACTGCTATAGAGATACTAATTAAAATAAATCTAAATTGCTCGTTTTGCGGCAGTCAACGTAATGAATTTTATGTGCATGCCTAAGCTAGCAATTATCCACAGCAGCCAAAGATTAAATCGTTACAGCAGCAACAACAACACCAACAACAACAATAATATACGAATGCAACAGAAGCAACAAAAGCACAACAGCCGACGACTGGCTGCCCCCAAAAATCCACATTATTGATATAGGGCTATATGGTAAAAGGCCGTATCCAAGGCCTGAGCAGAAAGCAGTGAATAGGAAGCCACCCACCCACAAAGGCTTAGGAAAAATCACAAGGCACTGAAGCTAGCGAAGACGGCAGAGGGGCAAGTAGCAGGAGGCAGCAGGATGCTGGCAGCTGGTAGCGAATGGTATTTAGGTGAGGCATAAGGAAATAATTATAAACATGAAAAGAACTGATACCGTAAGGTAGATAGGACATCTTCTATAAAAAATCGTAGTCAGATTCCTAACTAGTGATATGTCATAGTAAATTAAAAACGGGAAAAGTACAGAAAATCAATAGAACTCAGAGAATTCTCTTCTTTTTTTAAATTTATAAATGTATTTGAAAAAAAATAGCACATTTATTTCTGTAATTATTGTTTTTGCTTCCAGAAGTATTTTGTTTTCCTAATTTATAAATTTATAAGAAGTATTTTTATTTCTTTGATTTTGGTTTTTGGTTGCTACAATATTTTTTATTTGAATAAGGAATACAAAATATAAATTTAGTGTTTTTAAAATCATCGTTCAATCGATAATAAAATTAAAATATAAAATGATGTGAACGTGTATCTATGAAATTATATGTATGCGTAATATTAAATTTAATATTCTTTTTGTATAATTATGTTATTCCTTTGGGTTGTTTGATACATTAGCTTGATTCTCATTTATAAGCATATCAGTAGCTAAAGGGCTTTAAGCCTTGGTCCATTCAACTTATTAAAGCACCAGCAAATCTTATTTTATTTAATGGATTTAGTATATTTGAAGCCAATCTGCACTGTATGTCTTTTGAGGCTTTCAGCCTGAAAATGCTCGTGCTTGTATGACAAATAACTCCTTTGCTCAACAAGCAAACCACAGGGCAAAGTAAAAAATAAAACGACTATGTTTGTCAGCAAAAGGGCAACACAACAACAACAAAAAAAGTATAAAAAAAAAACAGAAAATACGAAAAATATTGTGAAAATGGAAAAAGTGAAATGTCAAGCGAAACGAAGGCAAGCGTAAAGATGAAGCTAAAAGATGTGGTAGTATAAAAGGCAAAGCTATTCCCAAAGGCAAAAGCAGGAGAACTTTACACTGTTCAAAGTCACATGGAAAATCATAAATTTGAAGTACACACACCAGCACTCACAGCTGGGGCACAACAAAAGACGTGGTCTGCGTTTAGAGATGGGGGAGCTGGTACTGCAAGCTAAATCGAACCCGAACTCAAACTACATAAGTGGGTCTGAAGTTTGTAAAGAAATTCAACCGCAAATTCAGCAGCGGAAGCGGCCAAGTCAAATCATTTTTCCACTGCATTAAACGACGACCAGCGACAAACACATACAACTCACAAGGCCAAAGGACTATATCCTATGTATATATGTGTCTTTGTGTGTGTGTGTGTGTGTGTGTACATGTGATATACTTGTGAATGGGCGACATGGTTAAATATGTAGGCCACCAAAAAAAGTGGTCAACCAGCGTCGATGTCCCAAATGATGATGGCCTATCGCCATTGTCTTGGCCTGCCTCTTTTTTTTTTATTAGAGTGTGGAAATCTTGACGTGAGGCCATTTTCTGTGTGGTCCGCTTTATGATGGCCACTTGTCTGCTTAACAAATAAAATAAAAAAAACTGCCGGGAATAATGTGGCAAGTACTTGACTGGCGGATACCCTGTTTAGAAATCAAATCTCAGTCTTTTGTCAGAGTCGATTTAACAGTGATAGCAGCGAGATATCAAAATTATGAATTATTCATAAATGCAAAGTAACTAAACTTCTAATTAATATATATAGATACATAAATAACGTCATACTTAAATAAATGTTTGCTACGTTTTGCACGGTCCACTTTATTTACCTATGGCATACACGTTCCAACTTCTTGATATCCTTTTTACACATTTTTATGGCTATGAGGCGCTGAGAACCTAAAGGACTTGCTCGAGTGCTCGCTGCTGCTCTTCAGTGGTCGTGGGCAAGTGCTTAAAGTTGCAACTTCAACTGTCAGTCGGGCTATTTGCTTGCGGCAAACTCAATTAAACCAGGCCACCGTTCCCCATACTCAGACGTCCCCCCTTTCTAGCCGCTCAGCTACGCAGTCCTATGGGACTGCCAACGGGCATTGTTATGCAGCACAAACAGAGACCCCAACTAAAAGTTGAATGAGCGCAAACAAAATTCCGAGCTGACAATCGCTATTCACTCCCACTGATTGTAATGCGGTCTGACTTGCACGAATTCAGTTTGTAGTGCTGTGCAACGCCAATAAACAGTTGCCACGATGTTTTGAAGGGCTCTTAGAAAAAGTGTCATAAGTTGATACAATAATTTGCCTGACTCGTGTATTCAATTATAATGATATTTTACGCACTGCACGAAATCAGTTCGTAAAGTTGTTTTTAAAAACTTGTTTGAAAATCCAAAGAGCAGAAACAAATACAGCTTGGAATATCGGTAGCCAAGCCCGATCTTTAGATGAACACAAAACAGGCTTACAATGCCTGGATGCTGTATTCAATTTTGAAAACGTTTCTTCGCTAATTCTAGTTTACTGGACACATTCTTTGAATTAATTAAGTTTCATGTTCAGTGGCTGCAGCAGACCAGACTTTTATAACACTGGATGCGCCCAATGGCCTGATGTTTCAGACCAACTGCAAATAGTGCCGATCCGTATGACAACAAGTAAATAGCCGATGCAGTACAGATGTGAGCCAACTGGCAACAGCCGACAAGAGATGGATTGAGAGATGAGGAATGAATGCTGGGCAATGACGTGCTGGCCATGATAGTTCTGCATGTGTATGTTTGTGGAAATGCAGGCAAATTATTTGCTATAACGTAATTAACATGATTTATAGACGAGCACACAACACACAGTCAACAGCGAACATCAGTCAAGCGGTCCACAGAATATGTACATATGTGTCATGTGCGTGGGTGTGCCTCCCTCTGTGTGTGTGTGTGAGTGTGTGTGTGTGTGTGTGTGTGTGGCGGTGACAGAAACGACTTATATTGACAGCAGAACTGAGAAGCTCCATTCGACTCGTTTCGGGGTCAGAGTGGTACGGCCACATAGATTCGACATTTATACTGATGTGACAATATTTGCCTGCCGGCGAGTGTTATCTTATATGTATGTGTATATATGTGTGTGTGTGTGTGTGTGTGTTTGTGTGTGTGTCTGCAATTGATTAATTTATATGATGCAAAGGGAGTGGTTGCTTGTTGTGTTCGGGCATGCGGCTAACAAGATAAATAAACATGAAGTGCCAAATGAAGAGATTGTAACAAACTTCGAGACATTTGTTGACTCTGAAACTATACCAGTGTAAAAATAAATTGGTTAAAAATATATACAGGATGTATGATATATGTATACAAAAATTCAATAGAATCAAAAGCGGACGTGAAATTGATATTCATTATCATTGTTGGCCAACTGATGTGTGTGCCATTAGTTTGGCCTAAATATAAATTTCGATTATACATCGAATATTATATTAAAATGAATTCACATAGTGGAAAATTTGCAATTGTAACCATATATATATATATATCCCTTTTGGCTTTCACTGGGCATATTGCATATTAAAATACCATCACACAGACACATTCCTTGCATATTTATAAATAATTAAATATTCGGGGAAATCAATAAACATTTTCTGTACAAGCAAAACAACACTGCCAACTGAATGTAAAACGCAAAGCTGACTTACAAAAATAGTAGATATTCGATTTATATATCTGGCTTTCAACTGAATTGAGACAGAGAGAGAGAGAGAGAGAAAGAGGAAGACCGAAATAAAATTTGTTGTCAGAAGAAAATATAACAAATTATACAAAGTAATTTACCCAAGTGAATAATCATTAATTTCCATATAAGTTTAGAAGTATTTCAATTTTTCCTTTTTTGATTTCCAGTCTATTGGCTGTGCGATCTAATGTCAAATTTCGGCATCTGATCAACTTGCCTGTCCCATTTACTTTGGCTACCAAATAAAGCACGTTGGATGATATTCAGTCGAGAGGACTCTACTGGGAGATACCATGAAACTAAGTTTTTACATATCAAAAGACGTAGACGTTTTGGATAGAAAACTATTTCTTTAAACTTGTAACTTTTAGTGCTATCGGTAATTCATTTTCATAAATAGTTCGGAAACGAACGAAGATATCGATGATATAACATTTGTGAGATTTAATTTGATCAGACAGATGGACATAGTTAGATCGACACGGCTGATCATGAATATTTATATTTATATATATGTATATACGGCCGGTTTCAAACTTTTGCAATGCTTTGTTATATGCTTTTTAGCCATTTTCAATTGGTATAGAGTATAAAAACAAATATTCCAAAGAAAAAAACATAGCAAACACAAACTGTTACTGAATACTTGAGCACATTTCTCGATTTACCCGATTTGTTTGGTTTTCCCGCTCTGCTTTTGAATGTTTCGAATTTTTTTTCATTCCTGTTGTAACAACTGCAATTAATTTCGAAATAAAAATATTTTACTTGCCGACGGTCATTTTGTTTTAGCTTCTGCACTCTGTTTGCACTTTCTATTTGTTCTTGTTGCTGTTGCTGCTGTTGCTGTTGTTTTTTTTTATTTTGTTTGGCCTAATTTGAATTCAATTTTTTCAATATGACACAGTCGCGTCATGTGATGCGGAAACTAAAACTAATACGGCAGTAGTCTGAATACGTGTGCACATACTTTCCGCACTAACTGTTGGTGCAATTTCTCTTGTTGCAGTGACTGTTGCTGGGCACAATTGTTACTATTCGTGTTGTTCTTGCCGTTGCACAAATTGCTCAAGCCACATTGTGGAACTCGGCGAGACTGCGGATAATGGAGCGAAAGCACCACAAAAGTTGCCGTACGCCCTGCGGTATGCTAAGATTTATAGCTGCGACTGCTCCAGTCTCATGTTGGTGTTTGTTGTTGGCAAAAACAATTTTGAAAAGTTTGCCTCGTGTGTCTGCAACAGAAACTACATAAAACTAAAATTATCCACGTGCTTTGTTAGTTTTACCAGGCATCATGCAAAAAAACACACACATTTACGAACGCATAAAGAACGCATACACGCAAAAAGATACGAGTGAAATCTTTTTCAAGACTAATGAAGTTTTGAAGTTTGTGGCGCCACCTGACGGCAACTTTGCGCACAACTGCTATTCTGTTTGTCGCTTTAACTAAATGTATTTAATTTAATTTGCTACTTATGCACATATGCATAAAGTGAAAGAGAGAGTGATAAACACACACAGAGAGAGAGAGAGAGAGAGAGAGATAGAGAAAGTAAGAAAAAGAAATGGAGAGAGTTGCCTACTTAACCAAGAACACGTTTTATTTTCAGTAAATCTCTGGAAAACTCCATTAAAAGTTAGCATTTTGTGGAGCTCTCTAACTAATGAAATTCTCTGGATCCGTTCAATCGATTCTTTTATGTCTAAGCCCATTTCTTAAGTGCAATTTTTAATCACATAAATTTCAATAATGCGATAGATAGCTAAATAAAAAAATGAGGCAGCAATCGTTAAATAATGTTATCAATTTGATGCTGCTTTTTTCTTTAAGATAAGCAATTTAAATTGCAATTTATAGGTTCAAGCGTGAATAACACTTAGAATCTTAAGCCAACACTTGATTTTATTTGGATTTGCAGAAGTATTGGTCTTGTGGATGGATTACGATTTAAATCACGCGAGCAATTGCAGTAAATTATAGTTTGGAAGTGTTTATTAGCCGGGCCTTCTGTGGTTAGACCCAGTAACAAAAATCAGAGGTGTAATACATTTTCAAAAGTTTTTCCACGTATTGATTGCGTGATTTAATCGTTTCCCTCACATTTCACATTTCCCATTTTTTTCTTCTTATTTTTTTCTGCTCATTTTGTTTATATACATGTTGCCATAATTTAATTACATCTTTGCATCGCTGGCCCTACGCTGCTGGCTATAGTTTGCTTGTTGTTTTATGTATAATGTCATCAACCACATCAATGGCTCTTGTATTAATTATAAACAACATTAAACTCTGCTTCCCATCACACCAAATTTTCAATGCCAATGTGCAAATATTGAACTAAGAATAGCAAACTTTGATTGCCAAACATATTGTGTTGTTGGTCCCTTTATATAATTTATTTAGTACTCATTCAAAAATAAATGTAAAATAATTACTTACTTGTTCAACAGTATTAGTATGAGTTGCGAGAAATGTAGAGTTTAATAAATATCTATTATCTTTAAGATTCTCTATTGTATTTGCTGTCATTTCGTTAACAGATTACAACAATTTCACTTTGTGCTCACTGCACCTAAAGTAGAATAAGTTGAATTCAAAAATGTAATGATTTTATTCCCTAAAATGTTAGTCAGTTAATACATATCACATTTAAGTATAGGTCTCAAGGAAACAGACATTGTAGTCAAATCCATCTGTTCTTATTAATCATGTACTAAGATGCCGTTGAGCTTTACCTAAAATATACACATGTTCAACTAGTGAAATGAAACTTTATTACTAACTTAGGTTTGAACTTTGGTTAGTTAGTTAGCTGGCTCATAATTCTGGCTTATGACGCTGCACAACTTTCGACTTTTTAAAACAGATGTCTCTATGTGAAGTGTGTGTGATCATCAATCAAACTGCATATTCTGGATGCATCTAGTTAAGCGCGGGTAACCACTCTTTAAACAGTAACAATTCACTGGCTTAAAAGCTATCGATATGCAAACGGCTTGCGCCTGTCTAGTGCTTGATAAGGAACACGGGAATGCGAGAAGGCAAGCAGCTCTTCATCTTAAGTGAAACCAAAGTATTAAGATACCCACACGGAATGGGGCTTAAATGCATTAATCTTGCACCCACACAAACAAAGAGTACAATAAAAAGATGGGGGAGCGAGGAGGTGTATGAAGTATTTGAATTTAAATTGGTATGGGTAGGTTTAAGGATTATGGGGTGGCTGAGGCGAGGTGTGCAGTCAAACGCCTTGGATATTGATGCCGTGCGCTTTATGCCGATGTCGATGTCGATGTCGCGGATACTGCAATTTGATGGAACTGCAGTTGCAGCTGCAGCAACCGCAACTGGCAGTAGGAAGCGGAAGTGCCGCCTGTGGTAAACAAAGCCCAGGACATTTCAGCGCCAGCTAACAGCCTCCCGCCCCTCTCCACTTGTTCCCTGCTGCTGCAGCTACCAGCACTTTGCTAAAGTTTACTTTTTATCTTTTGTGGCACTTGTGCTGAGTGGTTGGGTGGATCGATAGGTTGCGCCCGTTAGTTTGCTCTGCTCGGAACGGGATCTAAAGATAAATGTGCAACAAATGCAGTTTGTTGAAGTCAATTACTGGATAAGTAGCTTAATTTGGCTTTTGCACGCCTGCTGAATATTCTAAATTGAATGAGCACGGTACGAAATTATATATTTGGATCAAAATTAGGATCATGCATTGCTAACTGAAAAAAATCCGTAACATTTTTAGCTAGAAATCCCTTGGTTATATCAAAAACTATTAAAGGAAAGAGATGCTATACATATATATATATATATATATGTATATATAAGTTGAGTAAGCTTTCAGAAATTGCTTTGTTAGCGTATAGGCTATCTTTTCTCTAGTTGCAGCAGAAGCGTTGAAACATTTCTTATTTTATTGTTCTATTGTTTGGCTTTGTTTGTCCACAAAGTCTTTTGACGAATCTCACCGAGATCACTTCAAATGCATGTCTCTCTTGAGCAAAAAAAGCACTTTAAATACGAGTACTTTTAACACTCACGAGTGCGGCGCAAAGCGGCTTGTGATCTAAGGTCGACTTACGTCAGTTTTTTATGTGCTAAAAGCAATTCAAGGCAACAGAAACTGCAGCCACTTAGTCATCTCAGACTTAGCCCACCTCCACCAAAGACTTGTCAAAAGTTTTCTTTTACTTGCAACAGCAAGTTTTTCTTTTTTATTGTGTTTCCCTATTTATGTGTACTTCACACAGCCAACCCATAACGTAATATTTTCTGAACCATATAAAAATATGTAGTATATAATTTTCATATAAATTTAAGACATTTTCAATGCTTTCCCAAATTATCACAGCTATAATGATTCAAATTTTTAATGTATTTTCCGGTATTAACCAAATTAAATTAAGAGCATTATAATTTATTAAAATGTATTGCTATGTATTGACGAAGATATTTTTACAAACGCTGTGTATCAGCATTTTAAAGCCGCGTTATCGGTTTTTTTTTTGGTTGAATAAAAGCAGTGCCAGTCCAAAATAATTACGATTAATTTGAATAATCAGACAGAACATTTGTAAGCAAACCTGTCTGCAATTGTATTCAAGGAATCGCATCAAAATTGAGAGTTAATATACATTACTTTATATAGAGTATATAATATCTTAAATAAATAAAAAGGACTTTCGGTGGTCTGTAAAGGATATGAACAGACGAGTGCTCCGTCGATGACATGCATATCGCAATCCATTCATGGCTTTGTAGAGCTACTTTTTACTAAGTGGATTAGCGCATCGATGACTACTTGAATAATAAAGTACATGCTAAATTATATGCTCAATATTATGTTATACGAGTATATATATATATATAGATTTCCAGCTTCACTGGCTTTTTTGCTTTTCAAATGTTTTGGATCACTGCGACTTGTTGGCTATTCAAGTGCAGCTCATTAACCGTATTTCCACGAAAACTATTCACGGTTGTATTGATAAAGCAAAGTGAATTAATTCAATATTTGGCCGCATAAATTACATGCGAGCGAAATGAAATGAGTGCAGCGATAAATCTTTTTAGTTATTTATACATATGTATGTATGTTTGTACATATATACATGACTGCTTACCTGCTCCCGCCCCTCTGTCCATCTGTCTGTCTTGGCTAACTATGATGAAATATTACTTCAAATGGCGTGCATTTTATTTGGCCATAATAGAAACAAAAACAGAGGAATGAAATTGCAATCAATTTGGGCGGACTGAATGAACTGTATATATACATATATGTGTATATATAAATGTCTATGTATATATTACACTACATACTATATGTATGCTGCGACATAATAAAAATACAAATAAAGCTCAATTATATGTACATATATCAATTCGGATTTAGTTCCATAGTTCATCAAGTCGACAGCGCCTTATTTTTGCTTTGTTTTACATCGTCGCTCACAATGCTAATACCCTTTAAGCCACAGCGAACAGCGGGGTATACCCGACTTACGTATCTATACAAATTGTAAACATATTTATTGATATCAACTCCAATTTCTCCAATTTGATTTCGTCTTATGCAGCTGCATTACTCGGATAGTACTTTGGCTTGTATACATTGCTTTGCTTTGGCTTTTTCGTTGGGGCTGTTGAATTATTGATATATGGGCGCTATGTGTTCTGTGTGTGTGTGTTTGGGTATCTATATATATATGTATGTGAACTTGTGTGTGCTTATAGGTTTGCGAGGTTGCCAGTTGTGAGTGTCCTGCATATTTCATAATGTATTTCAGCGCCCACACAACGCCCCCTGCCAGTTACATCTTCATCTTTTCGCTCTTGACTACGTACACCCCCAGTCCCTTTTGCCCTTTCCTGCCCGTATTTCCTGATACTGACGCCTGTTTAGGCATATGAAACATAATAAATTCCTGCTCAATTTCCGTTAGTGGATTATGCTATATAACACACTTTGGCCCAGAGTTTTTAGCATAATAAAGTAGTTCAATGTTAAAAGGGCTGCGAGCTGTGAGTTGTGGATAGCCGCGGGGGCAGCGGCTCTGCTACACGAGTTGGACGCATGCATTATCGTAGATAACGAAAAAAAAAAACGAGAGAGAAAAGAAAACAGCAACAACAATAAAACAAACAGGAACAGCAGCAGTACCAAAAGAGAAAAGAAAAATGAAAACAGAAAATATTTTCGATATGATTCGTCGGACTTATGCGTATGAGAAAAAATGAAATAAAAATAAAAAATAAATAGCTGCATCTATTTATGCTGAATATCTGATTAAAATTTTCCACTGGGTAACAGCTAACTTGATTTATATTCAAGCCGCAAAGACATTGGCAAGTCAACGGAAACGGCAGACGATGGCATTGAAATGGGTTATTGATTTGAATGAGATATCAAATGCGCTCGGCGTCTTTGTGTCAAACGTTTGAAATCTCAGTCAATCAGATCACTCATTCACTCATTCACTAAGAAATTCCTCAATCAAAATTGTTGGACCATTTAATTTTTTAATATCCCAAGATTCATTATATCCTTTATTTTTTTCATATTATATTTTTAATTTAATTACTGCTTTTTAATTTGTAACTTTAATTGTATATTACAAAATTTAATTTAATTTAAAATTTTTGTTGTGTATGTTTTTAGTTTTTAGTCCAGTTAATAAATAATTATTCTCGGCTTGTAGCTCAATATATGAGTATATTTTTAATAAATCTCTCTTTATCTGATTACACTTAGTAGTCTATTGAATACATATTTTTTTATATGCCCTGAGTAAAAATTTTGTTATTAAGTTTGATTATATTAAGATAATAAGAAACTCAAATATCGTATTCGAGAATACCTTTAGCTCCATTTGTCTGTAAAACAAACTTATGCTAGCCCTTCGGGTTATCATGACTAAAACATTTACAAATTTTAATTAGCCAGTGCCACTCATTTGTCGGTCAGTTTAACAGTTAAGCATGTTACCTAATTAAATATGTCAAAGTCAGATACGAAAGCGCAGACAAAGGTGCATCAAAAGCGGAAGCTAAGCTGAAACTAAAGGCGTGTTAAACATTTATGCTAAAGATTACAAAGTTTTATACAAATAATAAGATTCAAAACTGTGTAAGCTTAGCTGAACAAAATCAACAACAACTGGTCACATATATTTATATATATCTTGCAAAGATTACATAGTCCTTACGCTCCATTGATTGGGCACAGCCACAGTTGCAGTCCTTACACACTGACAACTCTAAATCAAAGGCGAGACAGTAGACGAACACAACAACAACAACAAGAGCTGAGGAGACGCAGACCAGAGGGGGATCTGCCCTGCTGTGGCAGAAAGACTAATTGGCTTAAGTGGCATGCCCTGTCCTGCAGAGCAGTCTCGCAGCGTACTTGTTGTAGTTTGTTTTGTTTTTGTTATTGTTATTGTTCTTGTTGTTGCTGCTTCTTGCATTTCGGTGCACAAAGAAAGTTGTTTATGCAAAAATGTTTCGCGTAGCGTTCGCAACACACTTTTGGAGTAACAAGCAGTAGAAGAAGAGGAAGAGGAAGGGATGTGACCGAGAGGCCAACAGAAAATTCAAATCAAAAACAAATCTTGTTAGAACAAATTTTAGCTACCATGCGACCAAGTGGAACAAAAGCGACCGCCCAAGAAGTTGACAAAGGCGTAACTGGTTGAACTTAGGTGGGATGGAGGCAGGGTGGAGCATTGCAATGGCCGCAGAATGTCTTGTTGCAAAAAAAAAAACAACGCGCATGGGTAAACACAATGCCAGGTCCTCAGATGCAGCTGCCTGACTGCCTGACTGCCTGCCTGCCTGGCTGCCCACTGACACGTAACCCTAATTTGTTTAAAGGCCGCGAACAAACTCAACAAATGACATTTAAAGTGCAGCGAAAAGTCGTTAACTAGCACAGCACGGCACAGCACGGCACAGAACATCGGAGCTAAACCAAAAACCAACGACAGCTAGAAATAAAATACAAATTCTATTTACAAAGCAGAATAAGTCCGGAATCCAGAAACTTCTCGCCAACCTCAATTAAATTAAACTACAAAAATGTATGTGTTAATTATGTTTATGTGTTCTGTTTAATATAAATATATATTATATATATATACACATATATATATTTATATGTATATTTTTTTTTTTTTTAGTATATAACTTAAGCCCCAACTCCAACCCCAATGCAAACCTTACCTCAACCTAAAGCTGCTTGATGGCCGGCAAAAACCACTAACATAATTTTTCATTGTTGCCGTCGCTCGTCGAGCCTTTTCGGCTGCAGGTTACGCAACTCGGCAAACTTGATCTGCCAGACAATGGGGGCTAAAGGAGAGAGGTGGCTGCGGGTGTGGCTGTGGGGAAGGGTCCCACAAATCTTACTGACAATCACCTGTGAGGCACACTCTGTGTGCATTCAACTGTGTGCAAGGATGTTGAGGTTGCAGTCACTATTTTATGTGAGTGTGATGTGTGTGTGCGTGTGTGTGTGTGTGTGTGTGCGTGTGTATGTGTGTGTGTGTGTGTATTAAGACCCTGTTTTCCAAATTGAGTCAATTTCCTTCCTTTCGTGATGACGACACGTTACATCGTGTGCACTGCTGTCGCTTGTGTGCAACTTTCACCAACCAATCAGTTGCTGTTGACGCATTTCAAAATGCCTTTATGCTTAGCTCTTTAACACATGTATGATATGTGCATGTGTCTGTTGGTGTGTGTGTGTGTGTGTATCTGTTTGAGTGCTGAGTGCCTGGCTTTTAATGTTCCTTATACGTTGATGTCATTTTTATTTCATCATCGTTGGTGTTAATTTACTTCGCTTTTTTTTATTTATTCTTTTGGGTCGCTTTCTTGGCACTTAAACTTATTAATGATCTCTCAAATTGCTTATTTCCTACATGATGCTGACTGCCAGCAATTACACCCCAGCCTCTGTCACTTTCTTTTGTGTATGTGTATGTGTGAAGGTGGGTGTCACTTGACACACAGAACATTTATAGAAATAACGATGATAATAATGAAGTTTTTCTGGCTTTCTTTTCGTTTTTTTTTTGCTCATGCTCTAAAGTTTCAACACATGGTGTTTAGAGAGGGAGAAAGGGGATAAGGTCGTAGGTACTGAGGCGTGTAGCTATGTCGCTTATTTATATTGACATGTGCAAGTAAATTTCCTGCGCCCCAAGATGTCTCCAAAACGCACACACACACACACACACACTCAAAGCACGCTCAACGGTCTGTGTGAGTCGTTTGTCACAAGGCAGGAAAACTGTTGACATAACAATGATTATACGGCTCATTAGTTACATTTCTTGTATGAATGCGTGTCACATTGTGTGTGTGTGTGTGTGTGTGTGGATATGACAACGCTTGACAAGCAAGCCGAAGAACTGCAGCTTCACACATGTCGATGCTGCAGTTTTTTAGCTCGCAAAGGAAGTAGTAGTTGCTGTTAAAAGTGGTGCAACGACATTACAAGCACTTTTCGCCTAATAACCGACATCCTTGCTGTAGCTGGTCATGATTAGCGACTTCAGTTGTTTGAGAGTTGTGCGTGCTCAGAATTGTAGCATACAACTTTGAGCAGCTGCCAAACTACTATCAAAAATATCTTAAAATAATCCATGATGATTTGTTCAGATTGAATAAAACTGGTTTTTCACTACAACTTGTCTCTACTTGTGAAAGAAAAAACAGTTGTATGAAAGCATTCGGTATTCGATTCATTTTCATTGACAGTAGTTTGAAAGCCGTCGATCTTCCAAAGTAAATGTTGTTATTTTTAAAGCTGTTTTTTTTTTGTTAGCGTCTTGTTTTCAAATATCAAATTAAAATGTAATTATTTTCAGTTACCAGGTTACCAGAACACAAGTCTATTCCACTTCCAATAAAAATATAAAACGTTTTGTTTATTAATATAAAAAATAAATACTAAGAAGTGGCTTTTGAATCAACACACGACACTGGATCGACTGAATCGTCAAGCGAATTGTGGCATACAAATGATAAGCACATAAAAATGCAGTCTTGACTTGAAAATACTAGCAACGAGCACCCAATTCAATGTTATACATGTCATACTGGAAATGCTGTTGCACAAGGTGTACTCCATTCCCTTTGTTGGATATAAGCGTAACATATCTATTGTTTGGGCTTGTGCCATATTTATTAAACTAATGAGCCGTTAAGCAGTCGCCACGCGCCAGATAAGATGTGAATGGGGCTGGGGCTGGTGCTGGGGCTGGGGCTGGGGGGAAGCTGTCTGTAAAACAGAAGCGAGAATTTATGAAATTTTCAATTTGTAGCGAAGCAGAAAAATGGCATCTGATGTGCCTTTTATGAGGCTTGCCGGGTATTGACAAAAGGGCCAACAACTTGCACGCTTGATGGCTGTGGGCAGTGTGTGTGTGTGTGTGTGTGTGTATGACACAAGGTGTATGCTGTATGAGTGTGCGTGTGTAGCGGAAGAGTCTGCTGAGCGGGCTGGTTGGCAGGCAGGCTGGCTTGCTGGCTGGATGGCTGGCAATATTCCGCGCTTGAATTCGTTTAATAACGTGCGACACATAAAAAGCAGTTGGCAGTTGGCAAAATCATTGCCGACGCTCAGCAACACAAAAATAAGAGGAAGAAGTACAAGCAGAAGAAGAAGCAGAAGCAGAAGCAGAAGAAGAAGAAGAACATGAACGAGGCAAAGAAAGAAGCCAACAATAACAACACATAAAGACAAAGACAAAGACAATGGCAAATGCGGAAGACAGAAGACAGCAAAAGGTGTGCAGTGTATGTGTGTGTGTGTGTGTGTCTTTTATATATGTACTTTTGTATAGGTGTGTATGTGCGTGTGTGTGTGTGTGTGTGTCATCACTGCTGCCATTGCAACCATTATGCTTGTAAAAATTGAATTTTAGTGGCTCGCGCATAATGCTACTGTCTGTATGTGTGTGTAAGGGAGATAGTAACACGTCTTTTGGGCATATATTCGTACATTTTATTGTTGCGCTCAGCACGTGTATGTGTGTAAGTGTGTGTGTGGTTGTGTATGTGTGTAAAATTTAATAATAACGACCCTCTTAAACCTACGGACTACTTTTCCTCCAGCCCGCCGCTTACAAACTTTTCCTTTTCGTTCGCCGCTCTGGTTTCTCTTTTCATTTATCAGTTTCGTCCTTTTGCTCTGCATCTTCTTCTTCTTCTTCTACATCTTCTACATCTTCACCTTTTGTTACTTTGTGTCCTGTTGTGTTGTGCTTGAATGTAGCCTCGCATCTCTTTGCGCTGACATTTAATGTAATAATTTTTACGATGATGCTCGACGGCATTAAAACGAGATTAAACACAAACAAACGAGGGGCTCGACCGGGGGGTGAGGGGAGGGGCCCATGAAACGCGTGAACATTTTCTGTTTGATACACTTGAAAATAAATGCGAGAGATGTATGCCTGTTATGCCCATAAAAGATGATGTAGCACATAATTACGAGCACGCACAAGGACACACAAATACACAGACATAAATGCATACAGATAATGGTTCAATAAAATAATCTTTTAAGTTGACAGGAAGAAAAAAACACAAATCTCTCTCAAATGCTTTTGATAGATTGTAATACATTAAACTACCAGTCTTCCGCTGTTGTACACCATACTTAACAATATCCTTAAATATGAATTAAAGTGATTGCAGAATCATTTATAAATACAAATATACATATGTATCTCTATAATAAATATCTCAGTGCATTTATGTTCAGAACAGGTGCGCATATTGCTGCAGAATCTTAAACTAGAACTACAATTTCATATTTTCCTTTCATTTAGAAGAGAGAAATCTTTGCAGTTATTCGAAAAAGACTCTGTTCAATAATAACAACACTGGCATAAAACATTTCCAAGAAAACTTTTATCCATTTATTTTGGTATATAAAGAAAGTTGAAAGCACTTTGTAATTCAGTTTAAATATATTTAAGTTATGAGCGCGTGTTGCATTTTCTCTACTCGACACGACACAAATTAGTCTTGAATTAAGGCAGCATAAGTTGTACTGCTTTGTTAGTGTTTTGGTTTCTATTCGATATACATATTGAACTCAAAGAATATCTTAACACTATCTTAATTAAGTGTTTACTATTTTATTGTGCTCGCACTTTAAGTCATAGGTGTCGTATTCGTGTTACAGATAATACAACGTTCTCATCATTGACATGTGATCTCATTATCGGTTTCTTTAGAATTAGCGTTGCCAATGACGGTCGCTTCGAATATACTTTTGTTGGATAGTATTCATTTTCGTTGATTTGCTGATGGCGGCTGAGTGTGAACTCCTTACAACTAACATGGCAAGAAAGATTTGTGTTGTTCTGTGGCTACACAAAAAAAAAAAAAAAAAACAGAGGCCATAGTGTGTGTTTAATTTGCTCGACTGCCTTATTGTTATATAGTTTATTTATTTTCAGCCAAATGCCCACAGCTCTTCGAAAAGCTGACAATGAGCTGCTCATCGGCCGGCGAGTGTGTGAATGTGTAAGCGTGGGAGAGAGTGTACTCGTATGTGTATGTGGGTGTGTGCCTGTGTGTGCGTGTACATTTCTGTGATTGTGTTTGCGAGCGTTGTTTTACGCTTGAGTGGACGGGCAAAAGCCAAAAGTAAAATGGAAATGAAAGCGAAAATGAAAAGGAAAATGAAAATGAAAACGAGACTGTGCCATTGAATGAAAACGAGATGAAAATGGCAGGCACTCGATGCGCTGCTGAACGAATAACGGGCGTGGCCAATAATAAAAGGGCTGAAATCATAAGCCCAAAATTTATCGCACTCAAGACAGCATCCAAGTCAAATTGTATGTGTGTAATGGATCAAGTTTATTTATAAGGCTGTCGCAGCCGCTAGCGCAGCGCCAGCCGCAGCCGCAGCCCCAGCCGCAGCCCCAGCTCCACCATTGAAACATGAAAGAAAAACAATATTACGCATACGCAGCGTTGTTCGTGCGCCTAGCACAATACAGTGCGGCCCCAACATCGTCATCGACAGCAAAATGATGAAGTGTTATTTAAATATAAATATATTATCTATCAATAAGCTGCCTAGACGCGCACAAAAGCCACCAAAATTCTAAAAACGTGAAAAGCATTTTCCCGCATCAAATCTTCAAATTTGATGCCATTATTTTGTTTGTTTTTCTATGAACTGTGTCTGCGGATACATGTGTATGTGTGTGTGTGTGTGTGTGCAAGTGTGCGTCTAGCTTAATAATAAAGTGATTGCCGGCTTTGGAGCACAAACGCCGCCGGGCAGTGCCGATCCCCTAACATGCCTCGACTTTATTAAATGATGTGCGTTTGATGCCACACAAATTCAGTTTTATTTAACTCGCATCTTTTATACACTTGACACACTAGCCAAGGATATTGTAATTTAGTTGCAATTACAGTTACGTAACTGCTCATCCTCCGTATCAAATATGTACGATAGACAGTCAATTTATTTTTAAGTATTGGCAGGCCATCGCTTAAATGCCTTCGATAATTGGCAGAGGATCATTGTTTGCAAACCTTTAAGTGTCGGATTTGGCTTGAATTAGATTAATCATTGTAATTGCTTTGATAAGTAAGGTCTATCATCTATCAAGCTTAAGTCTTATGAATTATATATATGTATGTATATATATATCTGTTCAGCTGCGAGTAATAAAAAAGACTCAGTTTGAATATGACCAAAAGCACAACTACCAATTGCTAACTTTGCTGTTGTTGCTGTATTTAGGGAATGCAATAACCAGCAACCTAATAAACAAACAGTGTAATTTAATAGATATTTAATTAATATTCCATAAAGCTGAGAGAAAACTTATGTTATGTCTAACCAAGGCTAAATTTAATTTAAAATGATTGAGCGGCAATTATCATAATAAATTAAATTAGTGGCGCAAAATTGTAACTTTTCTTTTTCTAATAACATGTTTATACAAGTATATGAAAGGTCTCATATCAAGGTCTTTGTATACCCTTTAAAGTTTGGTGAGTAGCTATTAAAAGTGCTTATAATAAGCTTTTGGTATTAGAGTATATTAAGTAATAAATAGGTACGGAGAATAATAAGACAACCACTTGGAGAAAGCCTGGAACCATAAATAAGAGAACAATAAAGCCATTTTGGATATATACACAGCTCACATATACTATTTAAATAATAATATAAAATATATATATAGACTTTGTGAAGCCGGCCGCAACAAATTTCACATTTTGTTAAAATGCAAATTAAAATATTTATGCAAATGCGAGACAAGGAATACAATAAATTATGGCAAAGCCGAAAAGAACGAAAAGAAGAGAAAGGAAAAGAAAAAAGTAAGTAAAAGCGATGCCACGAAAACAAAAGCAAATGAAGCGAAACGACAGGCACGAAAACAATTACCTGTTACATGGCAAAGCCAATGTCAGAGCGACCCCTCACCTCACACGGCTCACTGCTCAGCCACCCAGCCCTCTAACCAAGCTCACACCAGCCACGCGACCGCATTATTTTTATATTTGTCATAAATGTTAGCGTCTTTCACAATAATTTTGGGCCTGTAAACAAGTTTTAGACAAAAAGGCAAATAGAAAAAGAAAATGTATGTATATTGAAATGGTAAAAGTTGCCAAGAGTAAATGTCGGCATTAAAATGCGGGACAATGTCGCAACCTAAAACGGAAGCCGGAAATATGCAAAGCCAGCGCATGCTGGGCAACTGGCAAGTCGGACAATAAAGTCATCCCCTCTGCCCCAGCTGCCTCTGTTGTTTGCTTGTCCATATCCTATTGGCAAAGTGCTTGACTTGCAGTTCAAGGGAATCGCGCGCAATATTTAATTGCATTTGAAGTTCTTTGCAGTTAAGCTGAGCTGTGCCTCAGATGTCTCAGTTATTGCTGCTTGGTATTTTCATATTGACTGCTCTATCTGGTTGGGTCACGCATATGCTTCGTTTGCAACACACTTTAAGCTATTTGCCAATTAGCTGCTGCTTCAGCTGCTGCATCAGGCACAACAGTTACAGCAGTTACAACAGCTTCATGTCTACTTGGGAGCACCTTTTAACATTCTAATGAATTTAATTAATGCAAGCCTCGTGCGCTCTTTGAAATACAAACGTTGCCATGCACAACCAATTTACCCATGGCAAGTGCAAATTAAAAAAGGAAACCTTTTCGCGTTACTGAAACGAAATAATAAATAAGAGCGCTTAAAGAAATAAAGCGAATACGAATTTGAAATGCTCTACAAGTGTAGCCATAGCTTTTGGTCAGCTGAATACAGAGAGGTATAAATATATATGCATATTAAAAACAAAGCTGAAGCTGAAGTATGTCGAAAAATTCATAATTTTGTGAATTACAATAATCTTATGGAAACTTAAGCTGAAGTATATACAAAAATGTATAGTTTTAAATGATATAATATCACGACTAAAGAATATGCGTGTATATGTTATCGATAGCTTATCGATTGTTGTTCAATAATTGTACTACTATCGCATTTCTCATATGCGATAATTTATATTTAAAATTTAATACCTTGAGCTGCGATAATCTCTGAGATTTGTTTGTGCAAACAGAGGAATATGGCTCCATCGACTCGGCTCTTGGGCCTGATCAACAATATATATTCCTTATGCTTCTTTCAGCCTGTTACATACTTTTGCATAACTAATGGATTCAGATCATGATAAGAGAATATCAAATCACCAGTTCACATCTACAGCCATTTCTAGTTATTGATAAAAGAGCGTAAAAGTTGCAAAAGAGATAAGGGAAATGGTGCACTATGAGTGTAGTATATGGTATAAACAAGAAGCGCAAAGAAAAAAACCTGCAACAAAACAGAGAAAACAACCAAATGCAAAAGGCATGAATGTCTATCAATGCGATGACGACGATTAGATACTCTTCAAGACAATAAAACAAAACTATTTTCTAGTGAAATTTGAGCAAAGCATCTGCAAGCGTTTTATATAACCAGAATACATTAAAAATAGTTAACACGAAGAAGTTATTTTGGCATCTAAATTTTGATCCAGAGTTCGAAATAACATATTTCTGTTTGTCTTAAACAAATTTAATTTACAGTTGAATTTTACCACTTTTTCCGGTTTATGTTTCGTTTTATTAAACGAATTTATGCATAATACAAATATTTTTTTTACAACAAATTCGAATTAAACAAATATTTTTCTAACAATACCTGTTTTAAGTCTGGCTATTAATGGAATACTACACATTTGTGTAGTTATGTTGTATGAAAAGTAGACCCGAATGTTTCCAAATGAAACGGGTGAAATAAATGCTAATAATTTGCGAAATCAGCTAAATTCATTAAATAAGTTGCACCTCATTTTCCTTGTCCATAATAAAAATGTCTCTTAGAATGTGGTGTCTCCTCAAAAGCATTATACATTTCAAGTTACCCTGTGCAAGGGTATATCGAAAATAGTAATAAAAAGACGAGCAGTCTAACAATTAGGAGGGAGCTCCAGCCAATGCCCTTTCACCTGCCCGAGCTACGCCTCCCCGGAGCGTAAAGTTCTTCATACAAATGGGCTGATGGATGTGTTTCGAGTGGCGCCAGAAAATAATGTCGACTCTCGATGCTTAACTCTCGACTGGCGACTGACGTCAGAGAATTTCCTGTTTTTCATCGTCTTTGACTGCTGTCGTTGTTATCAGCACTACAGAGAGCGGGACGGCGCGGACAGACTGCAGGTGTGGAGGTCTAAGCGATTTATTAAAGCCAAATGGCAAATGGCGATGGGGACAAAAAAAAAAGTGTTGCAAGCAATTTAAGCAATAGCGGCGAGTCCTTTGCAAATCCTTGTTGCCAAAGCACAAAGACAACAACAGACATGCGACGCCCAATCCCCAATCCCATCCTGCTGCCATTATTGAGTGCGTGCACGTAACTGACATCAGCGCGCCTATAAATCAAGTTGCAAATACTTTTTCCTGCCCATGTGCGTGGTGTGTGTGCGGGTATGTGTGTGTGTGTGTATGTGTTTGAGTGTGCTTGTTTGTGCCAGCAGCAACAACAAAAGGGTAACACACATGCATACATATATTAAGCTCCACTTTTGAGTCCATGAATTTGGCAACTCGCTGCGATGTGAGTAACTCACACATTTTCTCATATCATTAGATTAATGCATTGTGTAATGGCTCAAGAAGCCACCTTCCTCCCTCCCCCAACCTACCCGCTACCTTTCTACCATAATCTTCACTCAGAGCGACCAAGTTTTCCATGTGTGTGTGGGCGTACGCAAACCATAATTTAAAAGCGTTCGGCTTTCAGCACTGTTGCTTCAATTCATATTTAGTTCACTTATGGTTTGACTCTATTAAATCACTTATCTGATTATTATCAGATCTCTTATCGTTGCTTAAAAAGTTAACAACTACTTTGTTTATATGCAGAAATTCTTTAGTAACTTTTTATTCGATTCTCACTTCAACGTTTACCATTTTCACCTCTCTTGCTTATTTTATTTAAATTATACATATGTACATTTATACAAAAATAATTACATAAGAGAATGACAGTCAAGGAATTATAATTAACATATTTTTGATATCTGATGAGGGTTTTAATCATGTTGCATTATATCAGAGTTCACTTGTTGTCCTACAGTGGACACAGCTTGTGTAAATGTTGATGGAGTAAGTTCGTCAAATGAGTATACAAACAGAGTTAGACTCGCAAGTAGAAAAATGTATGAGTGGCTGAAGTTGAGTGGGCTATCATATGTCATTTTCACATACACGTCCAGTAATAAAATGAAACAATGTTAGACTTCGCCCTTGTATATAAAGTTGTAGACGATGCGCTGCATGAGACTAAGTATATCATAAAATTTAATATTCAACTCATCGATAAAGAAGAAGGCGCCCCGCATAAAGTCTAGACCGCGGTACGGCTCCAGGGATAGCAGCGGCTGATCTGTCGCATTTAAATTGATAATCAAGTGATCGAACAGATGACGATCATCGACGGCACGCAGCGCGTCCAGCGGTATAATACCGATTTCTTTGATTCCCAGTCCGCCCTTTTCCTGTAAGCTGGTGCCCAGTAGCACGATAAAATTCGATTTGCTCTCTGCACCCAACTGCCGCAGCGCCTGCTCTGCGAACTCATACGAGATGAAACGTGTCACGGCCATGGGAAAACAACAATGGGCGATTCGCACAAAATAGTTCTCATTCTTTGCGCGCAACACCTGATATTGGCGCCTCAGAATCTGTGGCAGTGTCAGTTCGTTTAAATTGAACATGGCACGCACCAGTGTGTCGTGGAGAATGGTGCGCTTGTGCGTATCGAGATTGCCCAGCTGCTTCTCCAGGTAGACCAACATATGATAGTCGCACAACTCCGTCAGCTGCTCCGGTGTATATTCGAAATAATTGTTATTCTGCAAGAGGATTGCGGCATGCAGCAGCTCAAAGACGAGCAAACAGTGCACCCTCGACAAATTATAGATGTGACTCATGTAGCGCCCTGTGATGATGGCCGCACAGGAGCGCATCGGATGCATGATCCGCTGACAATAGATAGGCAAACGGGCGGCCTCGCACTGATAGGGCCGATAGTCGTAGACTTCCTCGGTGCAATAGTGAAACGGACTCACATGATGGTTGACCAAAATAAAGCGACTGCACTGCAACAGTTCGTTTGGCACATCGTCGCGAAATACAAGATGCGTCTCGGCCCTGATGCTCTGCTTCTCGAGCAGAAAGCTAACCTCCGTTTTGCTGGCATAGTTGCAACGCATCATATTCAAAACTGGTATAATTTTGGGCTTCAATATGCCCCGATTGCGAAAGTGCAAGTAGGCAATCGCCAGTGTGCTAGCAACCGAGTCCAGATCGCAGCTCTCGTGCGACAAGACAATGTACATCAGCTCTGGCCCGCCAGTGGAGCGCTGTAAATGCAGCATAAGCACGTTGCAACAACGTTGCATGAAACCGGCAATGTCATCATCTACTACTTACCCAATTGGTCAGCTGCTGGGAGTACATTAAAAAGTTTAAGAAATCCGTGTTGCCAAGTTTGTCGCTAAAATTCATGATGGATCTATTGGATCGATCTAACTATATATTTTTAATTGATTCTCAGCTGCTGTCTTACAAACTTCTTATGCTTTTTTATTTCTGGTGTGCTTTGTCGTGACAATTGCCACACTATCCTATATGGCATCGATGACACACTAATCAATATGGCATCGATAGTTTATCGATTGTTTTTTAATAATTGTACTACTATCGCATTTCTCATATGCGATAATTTATATTTAAAATTTAATACCTTGAGCTGCGATAATCTCTGAGATTTGTTTGTGCAAACAGAGGAATATGGCTCCATCGACTCGGCTCTTGGGCCTGATCAACAATATATATTCCTTATGCTTCTTTCTGCCTGTTACATACTTTTGCATAACTAATGGATTCAGATCATGATAAGAGAATATCAAATCACCACTTCACATCTACAGCCATTTCTAGTTATTGATAAAAGAGCGTAAAAGTTGCAAAAGAGATAAGGGAAATGGTGCACTATGAGTGTAGTATTGTAGGGGTATTGGGGCATATAAGGGGCATAGGGGGCGTGTAACGTTTAGTAGATGGGCAGCTGGTCACGACGCCGCCTTGTCTGTCAAATGTGGCCCAAATTGGCTGACTTTTCACATTTGACCTGCACACGTAACGCGTGCCCACATCGTTGTGCGCGTGTGTATGAGTGTGTGTGTGTGTGTGGAGTATTTGCAGTTATAGTTGGCACTTTGCTGTAGGGCAGAACGTGTGATTTATGATGCTTACTACGTTCTGCTTTGGTAAATTACTTTTGCACACGTTAAAGTTAAATAATTTTTTGACGCTAAAAGTTGTGCGCTTTCAGTATTTTTTTCTTCTGCTTTTTATTATTTGTGGGCAAAAATTGCTCAATTGCTGGCTTAACTTTGAGATGTGATACTTTAATAAAAAGCTCCGCAAACGCAAAAAGCAAAACAAAGAAACAAAATAAGATGGAGCAACGAGGCATGCCATTAGGTGCTGCATAAGTATTTTGATTTTGTGGCATGCTCTTATACGCGGCCAAAAGTCACTTAGACATTAGATACTCAGCCCCAGCCAGACCGTTTGGCCAGTTGTAAGCCATAGAATGCCTTTGCGAGGCAAGAACCTTGAGATGGCAACGCATATGTATGTATGCAATTTGAATTAAGTATACGCACACACGCATATATATATAAATATATATATATTTATATGTATATATGTATGTATGTATATATGATGTATATATAGTACATATGTAGATAGTTGCTGTGTTGCCCATTTAAATGCTACATTATGTTGAATATTCAATTTAATGTGTCTTATAAATCATGTAGATCCTTTTCTGCAGCCCGGCAATGCCAGAAAATGTTTAACGCTTGTCCCTGTGCCACTGCCCCTCCTCCTGCTTCGCTGCCCCGCGGTCCTTGGCCCTGTTGCTGTTTCTGCTTCAGTTTTGAATCATTGCTTGCTGTTATGTTGTTGTCACGGTTTTTGCTCAATGCTTTTAGCCACTTTCAAATTCGAGTAGTTTCTTTATCATTCCGCTGATGGGACATGTATTTTCCTATATTTCTTGCTTTTGGTTCTGGTGTCGTTCTTCCTCGCACATATTTATAACTGCTTATCGGTTTTTGAAACACAAGATTGATTAACTGCCTGCTTTCGGCAACGTTTACCAACACTAGCAATGCGAAATACACAGTGCATATATTGTCTGCTTGTGCTGTGGCACATGTCATGAATTAATCTTATGAATTGGCAGAATCCAATTTCATTCCCAGATAGCGAAAACATGACTATAGCGGATATGACAGAGTCTAAAGACGTTAAGTATATATATATATACATATATATATTACATATTATATCTTTTATTTGCACTTTCCTGGCACTTTAATTGTCCGTAGCAAACTATTAAGGAGATTTTAGTACGCCGAAGTTATCTCGCTTCTACAATTATAAGTAAATTGAGAAATGACATTTGAAAGCTGCGAATCAAACTGATATTTATTTCGATGGCTCTATCCAAAAACGAAATAAGAGACTTGAAAAATAAACAAATCACATAAACACATATATGTATTTTGATGAAAAACTCATTATTTGCTTTAAGTCATCACACTTCAAATTCTTTTTTGTTTCAGTCTAAATCGAACCAAATTTCATCATAAATATCAATTAATTTTATTTTTGTTATCTGACAGTCTCATTGAGGAAGTTTAGTCCATAAGCCACTGACTTATCTGACGATTCGCATAACATAAAAACTTCGAAAACTTTAATTTTTATTAGTCTTATGTTACCGACGGTTTTTGATGCTCGAGAGCCTAAGTTTTTAAGAACTCCACTTTTATTTTTGACTTTTTTCTTTTTACTATAATGAGAATTTTCATAAAGTAGGAATGTTGGCAAATTGAATTCATTGGTGGCAAATCATAGAAATTAAATCAAACTGTTTCGTGCTAACTCCCAGCATTTACAAGAAACAAAGCAACCTCATCGAAGGAACCGAAAATGTTAATAATACTAATTTAGTGAATTTTTGTATAATTCAGTTTTTGGAGAAAACAACCCACAAATGCAACATCTGCGACAGTGTAAGCAATTGTTGTTACTTATTTATAGTGTTTGAGAATTTGAAATTTGTACTAACCGCTTTAGGTGAATTGAATTGTTGGATATTTCGAGAATGCAACTTTTTACACTTGGTCACTTTGGTGTGTGTTAATATACATATGTGTTTCGATTTGTATTTGTTGCATTTTCGAGCACTTGCTTATATTATTATTATTATCATACGCACTGTTCTCCCGGCATTTGTTTAAGTTGCCTGCCTTTGGATAGCAACAACTTTGGCACGATTGCAACAATTTTTTTTTTTTTTTTATTGGGTAGTTGTAAATTGAAGAAACGACAAAAAAAGATAATCACAAAAAAGTGGCGCGTATTTGAGTAGAACTTAACAATTGCGCTAGCCGAATCAACTATTTGTTGAACGGACGCAGGGGCGCATCACGGGCGAAACACGCGTCTTACTGTTGTAGTCGTCGTCGCCGTCGTCGTCGCACACACACGTACCGTTTGCCACTGCGAGAGAGCCACTGGAAAAGTCACTGGGTAGCCGCCACTGGAGCAACAAACAGCAGCAGAGTTCAACGATAGACTGATTGGCGGCTATGTGCGCTGGCGGTGACGAGCAGCACGGAGTAGACACCGTGGTAAGTTTCCTGCCAGCACTTAATGTGTGCGTGTGCGCTGTGGTGAATTGAGGAAGCCCCCTCTCTCTCTCCATCTCTCTCTCTTTCGCTTACCACACATGCAGGCATTAGGTGCTGGCCGAGAGAAAAGAAAGAGAGAGCGATTTAGCAAATGCTGCCTCTTCGCCAGCTGTTGATTTGCAGTTGTTTTCTCTTCGGCTTCGACGCGTTGTGTTAATCACTTGTGCCCTAAGCCAGTTGCAGAAATAGTGAATCTGCTCCATAATTGATACGAGTTCTGGAAGTATAGGGATACACATGTGTAGATATAGATATGCATCGCACTCTTCACCCCAGCCCACCCCAATCCTATTACTTCTTTTCACCCGTTCTGTGCTGTTTGCCTGCTTGTCGCCTGTGCGTTTGCCCTTTGAGGCAACTGTTGCAAGTGACACCGGAAATGGATTCCTCGATGTCGTCAATAGTTGCGTCAGAGCCAGCTACTGCGATGATGAGCTATATTGAGTTCGAGGACCTCAATTCTTCTGGACGCAAATGGGCATCTCAAGTATACAAATTGTAATGAAAACTATGAAAACCTCCCATGAATGCCAATTTTGTATTTGTTGACTGTGCGCCAGTTTTCCCCAATTTGTTTATTGCCAAACGAAGGTCATTTATTGAATTTCGAGTTTCAGAGTTCAATTCGTTCAGTTTTCGGTTAAATTTCTAACAAAGTTATTTTTATTTTTATTTTATTTTTGTTGAAGGTGAAGGTCGTCAAAATTTCGTTTGAGTGGAAAAGCAAACAAAAAAAAAATGCCTACATTGAATTAAATTATAATTAGATGGATTATGGAAGATTTGGCTTTAGTACGACCTACTTTATTTAATGTGTTATTAAACATGAGTTGAGTAAGCTCAGTAGATGTCCCAATGCATAAAACTGTGCTTACATAACCACCGCAAGCCCGCAAGATAAGGAAACCTGTTCTATGTGGTGTCCTGGCAAAAATGTGAAACTAGCTATTAAGGCTCACCAGCAATGGTGACTCATGTGTTTAGAGTATCCAAGTGCAGACAATTGAACTACGACAGGCATCCCAATCAAAATCCACTTAGCTATGATTAATGGATCTGCTTGCGTTATATTCATTGCTCGACAATAATTACAGTTTAGTTTTTAATGAGCCAACTCATTCTAGACACTGGTGGAATGCGCACGAGCGAAACTTTTAGCCACATAAGTGACCCAAAATTTAACATCGACTGCATGCAGCTGTTGCATGTGGCAACTCTAAGAAAACCAGGGGAGGCTGGGCAGGCATTGGTTGTGCTAATTGGCCAACAATATTGGCCAGCTCAAGTTAAAACAACACAATAGCTATTGATGTTATTGTTATTGTATATGTGTGTATTACATCACTTGATTATGCATTAAACACATTTAATCGCAAGCTGAGGGCGACACGATTCTCTGCTTTCCACCCAAGGGGGCAAGTTGCAAGTTAGCCTGGTGCCGAATAACAAATACTCTCGCTAAGCAACAAAACAAGCTGTTATTAATTTATAAACATATTTGAATGAGGTGAAGCTTAACAACTGCTTTAGGTCTTCTTATTTAAATTTAAAATGAAATGATCTTTATTAATACTCCAGCTGTGAGATTTCTGATGCGCTCTGCAAGGTCAGAAAAAACGAATTGTGCAAAGATTTTCGTGTTCAGCTTGTCTTTAATTATAGTAATTATTATCCTGGGAATAATACCTCACTATGTAAATTGTGCTCAAGAGCTGCTGCACTTACTGCTTGCAAGATGAAATTTCCGGAGTGCTTTATCTCGATGCGCCTTGCGATTCTGTCATCCTGTCCCAACCAGAGCCAGGCACAGTTCAGCCGCCGCATCCGCACCGACTGGCTGCCCGACTTAATTGAGAAAGAGATTTGATTAATTTGCATGCCATAAACAATTTTCAATTTGTTTATGCGCTCAAAGTGAATCCTCGGCTGTAATTAAAGCAAAGCTGCTGCAGCAACGGCAATGCAAACTCAGCAGCAACTTCAAAACTCTACGCAATCGTACAGTGGGATCTGTCGACTATTTCCGCTCCAGAATTACCTTACAAAATTAAATATTATATTTAGGGGAAGTTCTTAAATGCAAGCTAATTTTATGATAATTTTTATCAGCTGTTTAGCCTGCACGGACAACACATCGATAAGTGAAGTCGATATATAATATATTCATCGCATTGATATCGATATGGATGTGAAGCTGATAAAATCCATCTGCAATGTTTTTAAAAGCATTGTATACATTGGTTATCCATTTATTTCTTCTCAAAAGTAGAGAAAAGTGGAGAAAAAAATATTAAATCTTAAACAACTTTATCAGATAAACTCGTTATCAAATTTAAATAATCTAAAATCTAATTGCCGAATATACTAAACATTTTTCTGCATCAGATGCGTGCATTCATTCTCAAGATTTGCATTTTTTGCACAAACTTCTCTGAGGCTGAGGCTCTACTGTGCGCCGTCTCGACATCATGCAAATGATTTTTGCATTGGTGGAATGGAAAAAAGAATAGAAATGAGAATTGTCGCCAAGGTAAGCAGATTAAAACGCCTTTGACTTGGCAATGTGCAGCATCTAGACAGACACAGACGCTTATCCAGACGCGGCATGCAAATGAATGCGCGTTGCATGCAATAGCAGCGGGTTTTGTTTTAATGTGCGTGGTAAATACACACAGACATACACCCACACACACACAGAGAGAGAGAGAGAGAGGGAGAGAGAGAGAGAGAGAGAAAATATGTACATATATATTTACCCAATGTATTCATGTGAAAACAATTACGCGTTCATTTGTGCGACTTTACACCCACATCCACACCCAGAGCCACAGCCCGCGCTCCCCACAAGCACAGAGCAACGCAAACACACTTAAGGAACAATGGCCGAGAAATGTCAACGACAATGGCAGCTAAAATGGCGACTGCGTCTGCTTTGCAGTTGATGAACATTTGTCTGCGTTTTCTGTCAACATCTTTTTGGCTTTGTTTTGTTTCGTTTGGCTTGCTCGGTGTGTATTTTGTTTGGTTTGGTTTTGTTATGGTCTCGTTTTGTATATTCATATGCATAATATCCTTGACCTGTTTGCGTGTCCTGCGCTTTTGTGCGTGCCAGGAAGTCACACAGGCAAAGGCCTGCCCGTTGGCAGTCTGTGCGTGCCAGCAGCCTGGTCTCGTTACTCGTATTTTAAATAAAACACGCACACGCACACGAAGACTCTCACACACTCACACACACACGATTCTTATGCCCATTTGATATGCAAATAATTTATGCAGTTAACGGCATGCATATAAATATTGAGTAGAACAGAGAAATCGTAACTCACATGAGCTCAACCAAAGCCAGTACAGTAAAAGCAAAAACACGTTCAGGAAATGGCTTTAGAAACAACAAACACACTCAAAGATACACCAAGAGAGAGAGAGAGAGAGAGAGAGAGAGAGAGAGAAAGAGAGCAAGGATTAGACGCCCTCCAAGCAAAACGAATCTAATTAAAGCTAAAACTAGCAGCACACTGACAATATACATATATGTATATATGTATTGACATTTGTATGTATAAATATAAATATATATATATGTATGCTGCAGCTTCAAGGTCAACTAAAAGCTGTACCACCAACTTTTGCACAATTTATCAAAGTTTATGAGCCATATGCAAATTTAAATGTACATTCCAATGGTGTTTTGTTTTGGAAAATCGTATGGGAAAACTGCTTTGTGGAAATTCAAATTCAAATATTTTTTTGCCACTTCACTTTAGAACAAATAAACGTATTATCCGAAAAAGTGATAAATATCTAAGTAGTGCTAATTTGTATTACAGGAAAGAGGAAAATTATTGTGAATCGAACTCGAACTCGATGTGCCTGTTTGGCCTTTTGGTCTGCTATTTGTTGTATGGCTAGCATCTGTGTAGCTTCATAAGCAATTGAGAGTCTATTTGCGATGTCTTCTTTTGTCCATTTCAAGTTCATTGGATAACCAAAGGAATAGAGTGGGACTCGGTCCATGCTTTCCAAGTAGTAGCAAATGTAGGAACAGTTCGTTAAGTTTTGTTGATTTGCCTGGCAATAAACTTGTCCAACCCTACCCGCTGTCTCCCCTTGACATGCCGTCGTAAGTCGTAGTCGTGTCATCGACACGCTGAGGTGAAAGACAAACAACTTTATGCCAAGTTGTTAACAATGTGCTGGCTCGACCTAAACGACCTCTCGACAAGGACCTTCAGTCGGTGCTCCTGCTCCTGCTCCTGCTCCTGCTTCTGCTGCTGTCTATGCAAAACGCAAACAGATCCGGCGACTCTATGCAGGAATATGCTGGCCACCTTGACAGGACAATTGACTGGAAAATGTTGTTAATGAACTTTGTGCGACATTTTGATTAGCTGTCAGTTTCTTGGACTGTAAGTCAGGTAATGTCTGCCATCTCACCTCACCACCCCACCCCCACCCCACCGTCTCAAGGGACCATTTCCTTCAGTATGTCTGCGCCATTTAAGGTCAACAAGTGTCGAGCGGAGAAATGATGAATGTCAAAGTTGTTCGGCTTGACACACATTTTTTATTGTGTCTTTGGTTGTAGAATCCCATTTTGTCACACTGTGATAAAGCGCTGAAGTAATAGCAACAGCAAAACATGCAAAAAAGCCAACTAAATAAAGCACTAAAAGCAACAACAATGAGCTGCTCCAGAAAAAGTTTTTGCGGAAAAGTTGTAAACTTAATTTATAGTTTTTAAGCAGCCGGCGGCTGAAGTTGCTGGCTGTGGGCGTGTGGGCGGGGGGAAGAACGAGCGCTGTGGGAACAGTTAGAAAAATGTGCTTTGCTGCTATCGCTTGGGTGTTGCTGTAGGCGTCATACACACACAAACACACAAACACACACACACACACTTAAATGTGTGTATTTGCACAATTTCACATTTCATTCTCGCCCTAGCGACTGGAATTTTCAAATGAAATATTTGACTTTTTGTCGAACAAACAAAAAAATAAAAAATAAAAAAAAAACAGCAGCAGCAGAAATTGCGCAAACAGACTGTAGCGTTGCCATCCACCAACCCGGGCCCCATTTCAATGTCCAAAAGTCCAAATTGTGCATTAAGTTGAAACTGTGCTTTAAACGTCTCATTCGCATCAGCTGTCTATTGGCAAAGGCAGTCGGCACTGAGTCGACGGACAGCTGTCCAAAACTCTTGCCATCTTTTCAAAATCTTTTTGGCAGCGCACATAATTTGCACATTTAATGAGCGTCCACCTCCTTCTGCTGGCACTGCTGGCACTGCTGCCCCACATTGCCTGTTGCCTCTACTCCTGCTGCTCACACCACTGGCTGCGTTCAGTTTTTCAAGGTTCTTAATACTAAGTACTGACCATAATGATGCGAGCGTTGCGTTGCAATCCAATTACAAATCTGTATTTGGAGCAATAATCACCACTATACCACTATCTCTTTCTCTCTCTCTCTCGCCATTTCGCTCTTGCTCTCTTTCTCTCCTTTCAGCCATCAGTGTAGTTTAAAGAGCTCAAGAATCAAGGGTAACAAATTCAAATACATACAAATACATACAGAGCGGGCAAAAACTGCTGAAAATTACATGCTGAACTTTTAAGCAACTTTTCCTGAAAACTTGAGTACATAGTTTGTAAGCATATTTTACATTTTTTTTTATGTTTCAGTCTGTATGGCTAACATTGTTTGTTCCAAATAACTCACCGACTGACTAACTTGCAACATCGATTAACCAGCTGACGGACTGGTGATCAACAACTGAAATTTTGTACGGAATTTGGCCTCTACAAGCCAATTGAGCTCTAAGCCGCTTTACATTGGGAGCGGATCACCGCTATCTGATGCTAAACAAGCACCAGATGGATCAGATGTGATGCCCCAACCGGCTGCTTGGCCAAGTCGTCAACGTGTCCGGCTGATATTTAGCGGGTCACTGAAACGAATTGTGGCAAACTTATGCAGTGCTCGCATTTGAATATTTGTAAATTTATGCAAATTGCATTTGATAAGATAAAAGATAAAAACAGGACACAAAAAAAAAAAAAGACGACACAAAAATGTAATCAGCAAGTTTCATTTGATTTTGGCTTTGAAGACCCCCACTTGTCAGCTGGGCTCACGTAATGAGCACAAAACTTTTCCGTTTAGTGCAGTTTATGGCGACCGGCTCTCTTATTAAGCAGAAATCAATTTGAAGTTGATTTAAGTTTAGTTCCGGTCGCTTCTTCTAATTTAGTTTTCCTCTGTTTGTTTCATTTTTTCTTTTTCTTTTTCTTTTGGTTTTTCTTCGGTTGTTGGTTTTGTTTTTATTTTCAGCACGAATTTTGCAAGTTTATTGCCACATTTGTGAGGCGCGCGCATTATTTATTTTTTGGTTGGCACTTTACTGCCATTTGCCCCGCTGCTCCACATTGACCCGTTGCCCCTTTTTGGGGCCAATTTTATGAGCGCAACAGACCACGCGACGTGTTTCGGCGTGGAGCTGGAAATGTGCCATAAATTACAGTGTTTTATGTCTTGGCAGTCAGTCAGATACTGACAAACACGCACAAGGATAGATCAAATCAGATCAGATTTCCAAACAGAATATAAGTGATTTTTCAACACTGGCTCTAATGCAGCACTTTGGGCTGCCCAATGTTATGGAAAAGCGCAAGCTGCGACCAGACCGCTTTCCCTATACATTTTATTTATTTATCACTCTGTGCGCAGTATTTTCCCTAACGTAATCTGCCACAGTGATATTGTGAGCCAGCTCGATTATACCAATAGCAGTTGCCCCCAATTGAATTAAGCCCACTCAAAAGTAACTCAATAAGGCAAGCACAAATTTTACTCATCAGCTGCGACATAAGCGTTGACAGCGTTTATCATTTTCCTAACACAACCCGGCGACATGTTAACGATGCATTTCTCTATGTATGTATGTGTATCTCTATGCTCCATGTCCTATGTTCTATGTTGTCATGTATGTATCTAAAGACGCATCCGCTCGTTTTAGTGCATAGTTTATTGCGAATGCTTGTTGGTATTCTCCTTGGGCTGAAATCACAAAAAAACTCGGCTCGCTGTCCATTTATGGATATTCCCTAGGCCTTTTGTTAATCTACGTGTATCTTTGGGTATTCGTCAGTCTCTCTATCTAGCTATCTATCCGTATCTTTGTCTGTCCGTTTGTGCGTGCTCGAAAACAACAACGTCCCCTTGGGTGGGGCGACTCCAATGCCAATGCCAATGCCAATGGCAATGACGACACATAAAGGCTAAATTGAACTTGAATGTGACCCGAGTGGTGTCAGGTGAGTAACAGTAAGGAGCTGTACATTTGATGGCAGATGGATATAACTGACAGCGTCGGCCAATGGACGCAGCACTCAAGTCATTAAGTCCTCGTTAAAATATAGAAGAACCGCACACGGCCTATTCAATTGGAAAACTCAATGGGATTCAATTGAGCCAACAAACTGTCAGCCTGAGCCACAGTTCCACTGGGCCCATATAAACCGGAACATGTACGTTGGTCACAACGTATATGGACAGCTTATGCTCTTGCCTGACTGTCCTTGGGCTTATATATCTATAAAATACAATCGATTTTTTTATAATATCTGAGCTAAGCCATTTAATTTTTGTTCTTATATTTTACTCGGTTTTTTATTCTTAGTTTATGTTGGGTTATTTGTTTTTATTAAATATAAGATTATACCTTTTGCATAGCAAAATAAATTGATAATCTAAAACTGTTTACCTTTTTATTTTTTATTTATTTTTTTTTTAAAACCATTTATTTTGATTATATAGCATTTTCGCTGTTGTTGCTTGTGCCAAGAGACACTTTAATGCCTTGATGGCCAGGGACACTGGCAAAGCTGTTGTTTTCTGTCAGCTGGTATCTATATCTTTATATATAAAAATATATCTATAAGCAGATATATACAGTTAAAACTGAAAGTGCCAATCTTTGTTCGTGTTGTGTGGCATATGCCTGAAGACTCCGTCAACTAGTTGGAGTCGACCATTATCAGCATCAGGTGCCAGGACAGCACCACTGCTGACAACGTGGTGCAGATTGTTGGCCATGTCTTTGTGGTTTTTCAGGCGCTTAACTATAACAACACAGCTTAACACCTTTTGATCGGCAGGCAGCGGCGAAAGACGGAGACGGAGACGATAGCCGCGCCAGTGAGCAGTGTGAGTTTAAGTGTGGGTGTGTGTTTGTAGGTGTTGGTGTTGGTGTTGGTGTTGGTGATGGTGACGGTGTAGTTATGGCATCGAATAAATTCCGGTTGGCTTTGTGGAGAGCGCACAAGAGCAGCTCGCACGCACACACTCAAACACTCAAACACTTGTGGAGAGAGAAACTCGTTATTCATAAACTTAATGCCAAAGAGAGCATAATTTTCATTTTGCCTCCTTTCGGCTTACTTTACTACTTCTTCTGTGGCAGCAGCGTTGGGCGTGGTGTCGCCCGCAAACCTGTCCAATCTATATGTATACGTATACTTGTGTGCAAGACTAAAGTACATGTGGCAAGTAAAAGCCAAACATTGAGGCAGCAGCAGCACAAACTCCAATAAACTTGTGCTTGGGTAGCAGCAGTAAGTGGGAATTATATAAACATATACGTAAGTGAACAAAAAAAAAAAAAAACAGAACAAACACTCACATACAGCGAGCAGCAGCTGTTGATGCGCCTTATCATCGCTTAGATCGGCAGCGCGCTACAAGCAACGCGCTACATGCAACACGCAAAGCGGCATAAAAAAGAATAACACGATGAAACACGGAAGGCAGCTGAAACCCGACGTAAAACATATGCGACGTAAACGTTTGCCTGTTTACGGTTTGTGTCGCAATTAAAGCCAAATTGCCTGCCAACCAAATCAATTCACAATTAAATTCTATGGATTGGGCTTCCTGAGCGGTTGCGAAAGACTCCAAATATCGAACCAAATTTAAAGCTAATCGGCTCCAAATCGGTTTTGATTTAATTAATCGGATATAATTTGATATAATTAATCTAAAGTCTTTTTTTATATAAATATATATATATATATATATATATATATAGGAGCCAAATCGAATTAAAGCGAGTTACAAATTGTCAAATTACAATGAGGTGGCTCGAATTGCCACAAGCCTACATAATATATTGCAAAAGTCAAAGTAGCGCATTATTTTTGTTTGCACTTTAAACCCTTTTTTTCTGCCGACTTTTAACTTTTACTCCAGTTGCAATCGTCGCAAAAGGGTTTGACTGCAGTATTCCCGCTTCTTGTCATATTGCTGACGACCCCCCTCCAACGGTTCTTCAAAGCTCAGAATGTGCTGCTGATTCGCTTCATTCGACATTCGCTTTATATTCCCCGTTTGCCCCGTTTCGCCCGTTTCGCCCGTTTGCCCCGCTTCGCCCCGTTTCGTCCGTTTGGCCCGTTCGCAATTCAATTATGCATTCCGACAGCGTGTCAGGCCTGCAGTCGCCCGGTCCTCAGTCAGCCTTGCGCTTTGCAATGCAACTAAAAAATTGCTGTTACATTCCGCATTCAGGTCATTAATACGCCATCATCAGCGGCTGCTCAGATGGCAAAGCGACAGCGAACTTAAAGCAAAGCCAGTGGTCAGCGGGGCAAGCGGCATGTGGCAAATGGCAAGTGACACCGTCAGGGCGGGAGGGGGCTGAGGCGCAGTGAACGGGCTGTGGGTAAGTTATGTTAGCATGCCCGGCGCCCTGTTTGTTGTCTGCCGGATATGCACGGACGGCCAGACGGATCTAGAATGCAGTTAGCTTCCCTGCTGCTGTTTCTGAAATGCAGCACGCACGGCTGCGCTTTTGAGTGAAATAAGATGAAATGCTAATGATGGCAAAACATTCCAACAATTCGCACACACACACACACACACAGACATACACACACATCCGCACACTCGTACATTTGCGCACTTGCATACGGTCATACGCTCATTAGCCAAAATTGGAAATTATGTGCAAATTGCTCAATACCTGCCATGCCGTTAAGCGATAAGTGCATTTCAGAATCGCTAAGTACTCGTAACTAGTGCAGCAACGCTTCATTTAGTTCATGTAATCAATATTTTGAGGGATTACTTTCGAATCGCTGGTGCGACTCAAAATGTGTTGCATTTGTTATAATTTATGCGGCTCGAGCATAAAAGAGTTTCAACTTGTAACTAAAAGAGCTAAAAACTTGAGACCTTCTTTTACGTTGAATGTGAAACGAGAATTTGGAAAATTCCTTGCCAAAGCTTGAAAAGAATGGTATAAACTCGTTGAATGAAACTTATTTGATCGGCATTAAACGTTTATGCAAATAAATACCTATACGAAAATTCTTGCGAATATTTTAGAAAATTTGCACCACTCGTCAAAGTTTTCGTACAAGTTCGTCGAACTCTTTCAAAGAATTTTCTGATAAAATGTACTTGACGGTGGAGAAACTATAATTTCATTCCAGCCATTGGAGTATTTTCTGGCATATACAAAAATTTAATATTTTATATTGATGTAAATGTTTGTTCACTATGAACTGTGCAATAGCCTGCTTAATGGTGTAGAAAATGTTTCTGTGACTTTCTATTTTTCAAAATATACCATGAAAATTCAAATGTTTGTTTGGTTTTTCAAATAGATTTCGCTTAAGCTAAGTGTAATTTTAAGCTAATTATTCACCTCTGTGATTAAATAAATTTGTATTGCTTAGTACATTTAGCAAAATAATATTAGCTCAGTGCCATGGCATACCAGCTGCTGTTCAACTCCTGGGCAGCGGACGAAGCATTGAAGTCGAAACGGCTCAAGATTAAAGGAGTACGCAAATATGCATGATCCCCTCACTTTCCTTCGCTGATTCACTCGTTCTTCATTGTTGCCTGCTGTCAATCGGCTTTCGTTCTTACTCGAATTGAAAATTGAATTTCCTACGCCAATAAATGCACACAAGAATCTTGGCAACTGAAATTCACTCGATGGATCTGAATGTGGAGTCAGAGTCGGGGGAATGGGAATGCCGAAGGCTTGAAGGGCACTTCGCAGGGGCACGCAAAAATCAATCAAACAAAACAGACTGACACTTAGACAGACGATTAGGAAACAGCTAAAGCGAACCGGCAACTTGATATGCAAGTCAGACAGCAGGGCAACAGAATGAACACCCAAGAGACAAGCTAGAAACAATGGAAGCTATATTGCCACACAGCAGATGCTCGATGGTAGATAGATGATATCTGATACAAGCTGAGCAGAGCAAAGGATTCGGTCATTGTTTCGCTTAAGCGCACAACAACAGAGCGTTAAATTCAACTGCGATAACCAAAAGTACAAAATCTTTGTCAACGCTAGTAACGGTTTGCGACTAGTAGTTACCCTTAATTGAGCGGCGAACTGTTGCAGATACAAACATCAAAACCATCTCGATTCCAATTTCCAACACTGATCCTCAAAACTATTGACTCGGCTGTTGAGCCTGATCAAGAATATATATATATATACTTTATAGGGTCGTAGTTGCTTCCGTCTACCTGTTACATTCATTTTACACATTTCTAATGGGTTCAGGGTATAAGAACAAAAAATAATTAAATTATTATTATAAACCTATTAATATGAAACGTATCCCTAATACTATAAATGAAATTCCCCTTGGTGTAATAAAGAAAAACGTACTTGTCATAAAGCAGACTAAAATTAAAATTTTTCATGATTACTAATTTTTGTAAATTTAATTTCTTAAAGTTATGGCAAACATACAACTCGTTGCCTTGTACTGTAAAACTTTACATGAAATTTTGTTGAATGTAAAGGTAACAGATAAACTGTAAACAAACTTATACATATCAACATGGCAAACTTAGACACGGATAAAAAAATTTTAGTTTCTAATGATAATTCGCTTTTTTTTTTAATTTAATTAAGTCAAGTTTGTTAAGATGGTGCTGTAAAACTTTACAAGAAATTCGGTTGAATGTAAAGTTAATAGTTTAATTAAAATGTTGAGAAACTCAGAGCTCGTAGAAAGATGCCACAGAAAAATAAACATCCTTGCAATTGCAAATTGCTAAAGTTGCATTTATGTAAACCATTCTGATGTTTATCGCATTTGAATCGCTTGATGGAATTTGTCTTAGTCGACTAATTAAATATTTGCCAAAAAAGTTAATTCCGCATTTGTCATCCTTCAACAGTTGTCTCTCAGCTGAAAATATGTCAACTTAGCTAAATCAACGAGCTTTTTTTTTTACCTGATTTACAGTACTCAAATAGAACCTATTTGAGTGGTGTCTCGGACTGAGTCCGTGGACTACTTCATTGGCTCTCCGTCGCTTGATGTAGCTGTAGCTTGGCAATTGTTTAACTAAATGTTTTTCAGCAGCTTGGAAACTCTATTTTAAATAAACAAGGCAAATGGGCTAAATGTTTGTGTGTATGTATGTATGTGTGTGTGTGTGTGTGTGTGTGTGTGTTGTACTGTGTGTATGTGCCTCAAGTTACAAATAAAACGCAACCGAAATGAGCTTAAGAGCTTATGGAGCGCTAAACAAACAACGAAGCACACAAAACAGAGGCTGAGTCTGAGACTCCCAACGTCATCGTCGTCAACTGGCTTACAGCTGACTGACTTAGGGTTTGGGTTCGTGGTGCTGCTCCTACTCCTGGTTACTGGCACTCTTGCCATGGCTGTCGCTGGCTTATTCTATGTCGGCGCTTTGGAAGTTTTATTTCTTTTAGCCAACATGTGGCGGCGGGTTGAGGCGCTTGATGGGTTGCCCTGCTTTTATGACTAAGTCAAATATGAAAGTAAGTTGCTGCTGCTTACTGGCTGCTTGACTGACTAACACGGCCATGCCCCACGTTCGCACTCTAACCCTCTTACCCTCGACCCTCCGCCCTCTGCGCTTTGCCCTCTTCCCGCGCGCCCCCTTCTTTACATGGACGCCCTTTTGGCCATGTTGGGGGCATTCAATTTGATTTATTGCCACTTAAAAGGCAACATTCAGTTTTCGAAATAAATAACACGTTTACACATCCAAATGAAGCTTCAGTTGTTGAGAGTTACAATGGCGCCACCCGCTCCGCTCAACACACCCGGAGCACTCCACACATTCCGCATCCTCTCATTCATCTTCGCTCTGTTTCGCGATGGCGACGAAATTGTTAATAAGAACGCATATATTATGCCAACGCCAACACACATGAGCCTTTCAATTTATGAATGTGTGTGTGCGGCAGGATTGCAGTGTACTCGAGACGCCCCCAGCCCACACAATTAATCGAGTCTTCCTTCAACGTCGTCGTGGCTTATAGCCGAAATGAAGCGTGAATCGGACAATATTCAAGGCATCCTCTAAGCCACAAAAGTTGTGGCGACGTAATCGACTGTAGCTGACAATCGATTGGCAGTCGACAGTCCAAAAAACGATTGCCGACGAACAAAGTTCAATTGACAGCCACTTAATCGATGTATTGACAATATTATATGAGTACATCGAGTGCATACTTTACACCGAGACTGTTTGTAGTTTGAGCTCGTAACTACAGCATTTTTCCACTATGACCCAAACCGTCAACCGAAATTTGAAAATTAAACTTTATCCTTTACATAAATCCATACGAACTATTCATTCTTTTTTATTTTGCCAACTTCCGATGAGCTTAAATAGATTTGAATTCGAAAAAATATTGTCAACAACTTTAAATAGAAATATATTTATATTTGAAACTATAGCTTGGAAATACTTGTGATGAGATGTTATCAATATATTAATACATATATAGAAAGGGGTCTAGCGAGTGTGAGCGTGTGTGTGTGTGTATGTGTGTGTGTGTGCGCGCGTGTGTGTGTCCGTGTCTGTAACAGACACTCATAGTTTAGCAAACCTTAAAAACGCATTAAATGAAATGGCGAAAGGACATGAACATCAGCCATAAACACAATGTTCTAAATGGCTGCAAGCCAACCCAGTACGCTTGATTTCATTTCACTTACACACACTCATATATATATGTACATAAATATATATATATATATATATATATATATATGCGGTCGACAACGGTCTGAATAGGGTGTGACAGTGGAGGGGATGCTCGCGTTAAATTTATGACCGCTGACCATTTTTAAATAGCCACATGCGCACCTGGGCACACCTGCGCATAATGTGGTCGTTCTATATAAAATTTCATTCATGATAAATGCGAAGCAAGAAATAACAACAAGCCAAACAGAAGCACACACACTCTGCCACCCCCTCGCACACGCACACACACACACACACAAACAATCAAACGCACACATTCAAATTCTTTGGGTAGCAAATTTTAATTAAAAAACATAAACTTCAATGTTGCGGCAGTTGGCACTCATTTTGTTGCGCAACCAATTCAGCAAATCGAGTTGTTGTTTTTACTGTTGCTGTCGCTATGATTTACTTGCCTGCCATTCAGAGACACGCCCACAATGCACAAACAATTTCGGGGAAGTTGTTTAGCTTAAAATATGCATGTACTTTGTGCTCATATTCGGCAATGGGTTTTGTATTTGATATCCGCATAAAATGTGCATTAAAATTAGTCACTGAACACTGGCTACTTTTTTCAGCATTCAGCATACATATATTGCTGACGCTGCATGTTGGCAGCTTTGGCAACACTGCCAAGCTGCGCCGACACAAAAATAGTACACAAAATTGAAATTTAATGGCGCTAGGTGTGTATAACGGGCAATTGTGGCTAGATTAATGCGGCAATTAAAAAACCACCGTACTTATGTCGCCTCGAATTGAAAATAATTAGCGAAAGCATAATTTCGTTAATAATTCATGAAATATATCTTCGGACGCAGAGGCGGTGGCAGTCTCCAAGTTTCAATTTGATGTAAGGTTTTCATTGGAAATGTGCATATTGAAATAAAATTCGTCAAGCATAGATTAACTATAACATCAAATTACCTTCAGACAAACATATTATTTATGGGAACCGGCGAAAAATCCTTTGAAAGTTTTGACAGTACAAAAACCAAATGAATTACCAGAATATTTGATCCAACCACTGTCATTTACTCACACACTGACAGGCACACACACATTCGTTGGCAATTACAAAAATAATTAATGGAAATCAAATAATGTTGGCATTGTTCAGTTGCGAACACATTTTGCATTATTATCGGGTTAGCCGCAAGGTTTTTGCGAGTCTCGCGACTCATTAAAATGCAATTTGGCACTGTAGAAAGCAGCAGGAAACAAGCTGTGCTCTCATTTTCGTAATCGCAAATATAAATGAGATTTCATTTCTTAAATGCAAAACAACATAGTGTCCAAAGCAAGCGGCTATGTTGGATGCAATGCACAGTTTTTCTTCGTCTTCTTTTTTTTTTTACAAATAATTATCACTTGTATTATTCAGCAAATTAAAAGTAAGTTACACTTTATCTGAAAGAAAGTTTTAAAAGTTTGAGCAAAAGCCTTTGATGATTGACCAGTTATCTTGTTGAAACGGATATGCAAACAACCAGCCAATTGATTGATTTAATTTAAATTCCATAATATAAAGGAGTGCTTAAAAAATATAATTAAAATCAATTAATATGCCATTTAAAGCACCTGTATAAATGAAAAACTTATGTGACTTTTCACTTATGCGAAAATCAACATTGCCATTTTTTTTTTTTGAATTGGAAATACAGAACAGCGTTTAAAAAAGACGACTTCAAAATTTCACCTCGTTTTCTGTTGTTTTATTTTGTTGTATTCAGTTTCTGTTTCTGTTTTTGCAGTTTGCCTGCAGGAAAATGTGCTGCATAACATCAAATTAATCATAATTATGCAAGTGCGTTTATGTATGTATGAATGTATGTATGTATGTGTGTATGTCTGTGCGTGTGCAGTGTGTACAGTGCGCACAAATATGTGAAAGAAATTACGGATATATATATATTTTTTTAAATTTATAACTCCACATTTCGTGCTAGTTGGCAAATTGATTGAGTCTGATTGGATTTATCCCAAGGGTATCACTCGCATTTGCTTTGTTTTAAATTTTAAAAAATATGCGTACCAAAAGCACAACGTTTTGCAATACAACAATGAACTTATATGTTATGTATTAGTGTTCCTAGATGCTCTTGTGCCACAAAGTTATAAATGTATCATTTGTAGCAGGCCACTTCTAATTTAGGTAGCAGGCTGCTAGTGGCGTAGTTAAAATCTGTTCATTGTATTGATATCGATATGAATCGATATTAATCGTGTAATCGCCAACTTGAAGAAAAAAGAATAAATCAAACGTTGTGAATAAAGTAAGGTAAGCAGATGTGTCTGTGAAAAAATATTACTTACTTTTGACTGCTACGCATTTAAACAAAAAATACGCAGAATATTTAATTTGCCTAATTAAAATAATATTGTGACCTTTTCGAGAAACTGCCTTCATTAAGTATTCAATTCAGAATCCATCCTTCTTTACGGAATATCCAACGCCATCACAATTAATTAAAATAATTGTTGAAAAAATTAACAAAATATACATATAAATCAAAGGTTATTTTTTTGTTTTAACGTAACTTAACATTTTAAGACCACCAATGAACAACATTTAATTATCCTCTTGCTTTCAGCAGGAGTAGCTGACTGGCAGTGAGGGATGGATATTTTAGATGATTGATTTCAAATGCAGTTAAGTAGGATCAAGTGTGAATATAGAATTTAAAAGGATATCTTGTAGCCGAACACTCTTAATTTGAGCTGGTGTTTTATGTGATTGTTTGCTCAATTCAATGCGATTCACTGCTGCTTTTTGTTTACTTTGCGCTTTTTTAAATCAAATAAACGCTGAAGTGCGAGTGGAGTGGGAAGTGGCCCCTGTTTGTGCCCCACATTATCAGCTGTCCGCCCACCATCGCTATAGACTTGCCCCGCATTGCTGCAGCGCAGCCCGAGGCTACTCGTGTACAGGAGTAGACTACTCTATCGTTATGGTCTTACAGAAGGCAAAGCTTGAAGCAATCTTAATAAATATTGAGATATATTCGTCATCGGATGCTAGTTGTACATAAATAATCTTTAATCATATAACTATATCATGTAGCTATTCTTCGGGGGCTGAGTTGTTGTCTAAAAAGGAAATCGAAACATCAATTTGAAATAAGTGGTTTTTACTTTAGGCAGTCAGTTCAGTGAACCCAGTCAAATATATGTGTGGAATGTGTTAGGCGTTAAGGTACAAAAGTGTCTCATATCTATTACGAGCAATGCTCTTACAATCGAAACTTGTCAAGCCGAAGGCACACATTTATGGACATATACATATATGTTATTGTATGCGTGTGTGACTCCTTCACTTCATTCACACAGGGGGCAATTAATCTGGTCAACAGCTTCTATAATTACTTGTACCGAGTAGTTCACAGGCTGTCACCTGTACGACCCAACAGTTTGCTCCACTGAGTTGAAAATTTATGGCAGGGCCGCCACACCAAAAAGAGGGAGAGAGAGAGAGAGAGAGACAAAGAGAGACACAAAAAAAAGTAGATCCTTCCATGGGAATAGTGTGCCTTCTTGGACCTGGCAAGGCGTTGTGTGTTAATGACGAGCTGTTGATTTGTGACGTTCATTATTTGCGAGGACGTTGCCTTAGACGGGCGCCATAACTCACAACTTTTGTGGAATGCGCAGGGAAGAGGGTGCTGGTGGTGTTAGTGGGTGAGTGCTCCCAGTTGATGAACTCTAGAAAACTAATTAAAACACGTGAAAAACACATGGAAAATGGCATTGGCCCTGTTGCCACCCACAGCCGAATGCACATGAATAATTTAAGGGCTACCATGGAGCTAGAGACAGCAATGATGAAGACGAGGCTGACGATTACGGTGACGACGATGTTGACGTTGACCTCAACTAATACTCGTACCTCAAACTTGTCCCATTTCTATGTTGGGGATCTTTGGGACTTTGGCTGCTATCCTTGGCCATACACTGTATTAATTATTATTAGGTATTTTAGCTCGAAAACTTAATTTTCGACAAAATATAAATACCTTGTTGAAAACCCTGAGTCTCCAAAGCGCTACGCTGAAAAAAATAAGTAATGTGCAACTATATAAAATATATAAAACCTTAAGAAGTAATCTAAAAAAGTCTAGGGCTAATGTAAGCATATAACCAAGTAAAGGTAGCTAGGATGTATCATGTACCAGGCACATGTATCATAGATCGTATTTACTTTTACAATTTAGCTGGGTATTTTTATATGTGAAATTTTAAATTATTCAAAGAATTCAGCATTTTTTCGTGTTATTTGGACTTCGGTGTCATCACTCTTCGTCCATTTGTTACAGTGTGCGGTCAGTTTGACGATCTGTGTTGTGGTAGCTGGTGGACAAAAGCACTCCGCTCTGTTACACACCGGATGCTCAAAGTGAAAACGGAAGTCGCTCATATTACGTCACACACGAGAAATTTGGAAATGTGTTTCCGGTAGGGACAGCACTTCCGCTCGGCCATCGTGTCCAGTTGTCTCCATCTCTGTCTCAATCTCTCTCGTAATCGCGCTCACTATCCTGCCATTATGTTAATATCACCACAATTCACAGTGCTCGCACTGCGCTAACTAAATTGAAAATGTCTAGCTTACACAATGAAAATAAGTGAGAATCCTCCTATCTCGACTTGGAGATACGCTGAACCCAATACTTTACCATATCATTAGCCGTACACGTTTCAATCATAAAAACTGGAAATAAGCATTGTTATCGATAAATGTGAGAGCATTTCTCTCAAATCTTAAGTATCCATCCCTTACAGTCTCTGAGTTCGGCATGATTATACAGATTGCTGATGGCAATGTTTCTTTTTTGGGAAATTCACCCAGTCAGTGTAACTGTTTACAGTGCACTTTTTATCAAATATCAAATTCATTTTCGATGCGAAACGTGCTTTATTAATTATTGAAAATACAGCGTAGACTAAAATATGTGAATGTGACAAAAATTGAATGAAATTGATAATAATAAAGCCATAATATTGTATATGATTATTTAATTCCGTTTATATTTTCTGTATTGTACAATCATGCATTTCCAGTCCAGTGTAACAACTTTTAAATTTAAATTTGCCAGCACAAATCAATTGTGTGTCTAAAAGTCGGCCGTAGTATCAATATGCATTTTCATTTCCGTTTCAATTTCAAGTGCATTCACTGACTTTCAGCCGATAGTCAATATGCTCGGCCAGCAGTTGCTGTCGCTGCCCAATTCGACCGAAGTGGTTTTCAGCCATTGCGGTCGCGTTGCGCGGTCTATTAAAACGGAAGTGGCAACTAAAAGCAGTTATATTTTCGGCACACTTACACGAATTTTTGTTGCTGTTGTTGTTTTTTTTTTTGTTTTTGTTTATCCTGCAGGGATAAAATACTTTTAGTTTTTCTTTGGATAATCGCTGTCCCGAAGGTGGCCTTGGTCGTGGAGAGTTGGCTGTTGGGCGTTGTGTGATTTTGGCTGCAGCTGGAACTGCTGCTAAAGCTGGAAGTGCAAACTGTGACGCTGCCACTGACTCTTGCAGTGGGCCGTGTGTTGGCTATTTTTTAATGAAACACACTTGTGTGTGTGTGCGGTTGCACCATGTGGTTGCCAACTGTCTATATATATATGTGTGTGTGTGAGGCTGCGACTAATATTTTTTTGTTGCATTTGGCGAATTTGTTTGTTTGGCAATTTGTGTAACTAAAGAGGAATTACTTTCCAACTTTATTAGACACTGGGCATGTGGGCGTGGCACGTGGCAATACTACACAATACTACAGACTATATGTGTGTATGTATGTGTATATTTGAGTGTCTATCCACCTATTGTCAACTGATTTTGCGGATGCTTTTACTTCTGGCAGCGTCCCTCCATCCATTTTCTTTCATTCCCTCTCTCTGTCTCTCTCTCTCTTCTCTCTCTCTCTTTCTCTCTCACTCTCTCAATCTGTGCTTCTTGCTGTGCGCTCTCTTTTCACATGTTTCGTGGTTGGTTTCGGCGTTTTAATTGGTTTAGTTTGTTTAGTTGTTCTTTCAATTGAACTTGGTGTTGTTGTTGGCTTTTGTCAATTTTAAGTTACATTTAACAACTTTGCCACAGTAAAATTTTAATTGAATACTGATTTGCTCCCATCCTGGAACTGTGTCCTTCTCCTTATCTATGTTAACACAATCATTATTTTTTTCGCTCCTTATATACATGTATATATAATTCTTGTGCGTGTGTGCTTAGGCGTGGCCATATTGAATGCTGACAACACCATCTAGCTGGCAATTAATGTGATTTATGAACACACTTCATTATCCCCGCGCTCAGAAGGAAAAATCACGTTGAACAACATCGCCCGTTGCGTGTTTGGAAATTTAAAGAATCTGTGACCCACCATGCACACTTATACACACTTATACACATACACAAAAGACCCACACACACGCACGCACACATATACGGTCATGCACAGTGCGTTTCTGGTGTGTAAACATGCGATTAATAATAAAAGAAATACAAAAAGTATGCAAAAATGAAATTTAAAAACACCAGCATAACCTATGAGAAAGGCTCAAAGCGAATAATAAAATACAAAACAACAACACCAACAACAAAAAAAAAAGAAAGTCACAAACACAGCTTAAATAAAAAAAAAAGAAAAGAAAAATAACTGAACAACCCAAGCCAAAAGCAGGCGGGGGAAATCCTTTTGTGACAGGATCCGCGAGGTTTGGGGCTTGGGGTTGGACTGCTTGGGAAATTAAATATGCGCCTCATGTAGACGATTCTTTTTGTATTTATTTATTTTATGTGCGCGGCTTTGCCTGCATTGCACTATGTGGGCTGATGGGGGCTGGTTTTTGCCTTCTGGGGGGGCGTTGGCAAAACAGTTAAATTAAGAAAAAGAATAAGTACTATAAATACACCAGAAAGGAGTAAACAATTGCAGAATTACATATACATACATACATATATAGTATATTCTGGGTCATTTGTTGGGACAATCGTCAAGGGGCGGGCAGTGATGTTGTGCGACGAGATATGTACGTACGAATGTATGACATCCGGATGGATCCCGTTTCAATATTAATGTCAACCTTAATTAAGTGTATTACAAATGCCATCCTCAAGGAAAGTAACTACATTTTTCAATAAACTTATTATATCCCAAAAGGCACAAGCCCACAAAAAAAAAAAAAAAACAGCCGCACAACACAAAGAGCAAATTAAATAGGATCAAACTGAGCAACAATTGGGGAAATACAAATAAAATAAATGCCAGCTAAAATAAAATACATGATAAAAAAAATAAAAAATAACAAGTATACCAAAAAGAGAAAAACTTGCCAAGTTGTCAGCACGCAAGGTGTGCTTGAGTGTGTGTGTGTGTGTGTGTGGGTTAGTGTGTGTGTTAGCTTGCGCTCAGGTGTAAAATTTTATTGACTCGAAATACGAAATATATGCAAATTGCGAAATAATTTAATGGCGCGTTTAATTGGGTTTTTTTTTAGCGTGCACGCAACGATGGGAAAAATGGAAACATATCAAAAAGAGCAACGGCGAAGAAGGAGAAGGCGAAGAAGAGCTCGTAAGAAAAGGGGCGGCCCAAGAAGGATTGTATGGGAAAATGGGGGGGTTGATTGGAAAAGTTTTGGCATCTGGCAAAACGAATCAATTGAAATTGAGCGCTGGCAATGGGCGCTAATAAGAATTTGATGTGCGGTTAATGGAGAGTCGGGTGCCGGAGAGCTGGCGGAATTAAGCGAGTGTGGCACGTGGCAAGTGGCTCTGATTTTTAAGTCGCAGCGAAAAAGTTTTATCATTATCGCTGCGCAACCAAATCGATGGGAATTGCCAATGTCAGCAATGACGAGCAATGAGCCAGCACGATGCCAAAAAATGTCTTCTTAGGCTGAGAGGATTATAAAAGATATTCAAGTGCGGGATGCGAACACTGACAGATTTTCTCCATAATCTGTTCTAAACGCACAATCGGCATATATGTATACAATGCGCATTTCCAGGTACAGTTGTGCTAAATGGCTGAAAGCGGCAGCGACTCATTGACAGACCATTCAAATCCATTGCGACAAACAAATGAACACACAAATATGTATGCCAAAATAAATACTAAAATTCTTGTACATACCTGGTTGCCTCGTCAGTGTGGCAACATTTAGTTAGTGTGGATTGCTTTTCCACGGGCATTTCAGTGGGCTTAACAAGCGCTTTCCTTTTTATTTGCGTCAGTTTAGTAATATGGTGGCTGGAGGTGGTAACTCCGTGACCTCGTCCTGCAGCGTGGTGCCACCCAGGCCACCCACCGATGGTGCTTACAACGCGAGCTGCCATTATAAATTATTATTCATGAGCGGATGCGGATATTGAAAAGTTTCATTTTGTTGTTGTTATTGTCAAAGTGTGGTCGTTGTTATTGTTGTTATTGTTGTTGTTGTTGTTATTGCTTATGTTGCTGGTGATGCGTCTATTTTCAATTCAATTTTTACGCCGTTGACGTCGGTGTCATCTTAGCTCTGGCAGTATTTTTGTTGTTGTTGCAGTTGTGGTTGATAGTCTACTTCCAAGTCTTCTTCTTCACTTCTTCTTATATGTATGTATTTTTTTCTTTACTCTCAATTTTTTTGTTGGCCTCGGCGCGTGTTGTTTGGAAATTAGATTTGTGCACGTTTTCTTGTTTTCTATTTTCACTTATCGACATTTTTCCTCCATGGTTTGCTGGTAACCCATCTTTTCTTGCTTTGGTCATTTATTTTCCGTTCTTGTGATACCATTGCTCCAGCATCTTATAAGATAATCAAAGTTGTCGTCCATCTTATCAGCAAAACACAACTTTATTCGTTCGATAATTAAATACACATTTTCGAGAATTTCTATTCAAGATTATACATACCTCATTTCGTTAGTTGTGTAAAAATTAATTTATAATTCTTTTGCTTTTGTTCAGCCTTCTTTATATTTTTCAACATATTTTCCAAACTTCCGTCGTTTCAAAACAGGTAAACATTTAGTTCGTTCACAATGAAATCATGTCTTATAGATCATTTTGCATTCGTAATGAAGGTAAGTCTTACCTTACTTACTTAGTACTACTCACAGCTCGTTGGGTTTCCTCAGTTTTCTGCTTTGTGCCCATTTCTCAAACCTGCCAGACCTTTTGGTTGGGATTTCAGTTAGCGTTGTGACTGGGCCTGGAAGTCAAATTATTGTCAAAGACCCGAATTCACAGTCATATTTTGTGTGTAAGTATGTATTTATATACAAAACGCATCCGTATCTATTTCTACTATCTATATCCGCAACCGCAGCCGCCTGGCTGTCATCTGCCGCTCTGCTTCTCCTCTCAGCTGCTGTTGGAGGATGCCCGGATGCTTTAAAATTTGTATTCCATTGACGTTTGGCGACCTACTGCGGGATGGGTGCCCAGCGCCTAGTCAGTTATTTATGTGCTCGCTTGCAACTTTGTTGTTGTTGTTGTTGTTGCTTCTGCTGCCTCAGTTCTTAGATTTGTTGTTACTGCTTCTGTTGCTATTGGTATTATTGCTGTTGCGCAAGCCAAAAACCCACATTGATTACAACAAACTATCGCTTTGTATTATTTTTGGGACCGAGTGTCATTGCCATATCACTCACTCTATTTCTATCTCTACCTCTCTACTTCTTTCTCTCTCTCTGCCACTCGCTTGTAATCCCTCACTCATTCTCTTGCCGATGTGCGAACTTTTTAATCAAAGCTCGACTCTCGCGCCGCAGGCAGCGCCTGAGTGAAATCGTACTGAATGCCTCAATTAAGAGATTGACCCTCAACTAAATTCAAAGCGAAAGTTATTTATAACTGCCTTAATCTCTCTCTTGCTCTCGCTCTTGCGCCCTCTCTTTCTTCCACTCTCGTATTCTCTGGTTTTGCGAGGCACATGCAGACTGTGGCAGTCATTAATTTGAGCCAGATCCAACTGCTATATTTGCAAGCTCGTATTTAACACATACATACATACACACACATGCGCTTAGATAGATTTTCAGCAGCCATTTGGGGGCCAAAAAAGCCTTTTGGCCAAATCTGACCGAAAACCTTTGCCACTGATCTAATTTAAATGAGCGCTTGTTTGCTTTGCCTATGCGTAAAGCGCATAAAATCTCATACACAAACCGGATATGGCTTTTTTATGACATTAAAGTAGATATGTTACAACGCCCCGCCCGCCCCCTTCCAAGCACCGGCTCAAGGAATAAACCGTTAAAAAACATTGAAATGCCAAACAGCCGCAAAGCGAACTGCAAAATTGAAATATTTTGAAGTTAATGTAAACCAGTAGCAGTCCCAAAAACACACACGCACGCACACACACACACACACACATATATATGTATATACGCATTCGAGTTGAATTATAATATACCAGCAATGGGCTCTGTACAAATGCTAGAAATCGGTAGTGAGATGTGCGCAGCCCAGTAAACCTTGAAAGATCCCAAACACTGAACTCCAGACGACCCCGCAATCTGAAACCCCAAACCCAACGGTCCTGGCACGTAAAATATACACGTACGAACAGAACAGGGGAGTGGAGTGGCGTGGAGTGGGTTCGTATGTAGTCGGCTTGGGTAGGGTATGTGCCTTAACTTGTATTAATATCCATTAGATTTATGTTTAGCAAATGTAACCACAAAAATTACACTTTAAAGTCGACCAATTCCACTCACGAAATGAGCTGCATTTTTTCGTCGATATCCAATTGCGAATATATATATCTCTGCCTCTGTCGCTCTCTTTGGTTTCAACATCCCTGGGGCATGCCGCTGGGTGCGTGGCATCCACATAAGATATTGCTTCTGTTGTTTTAATAGCAAGGGTTGGCCCCTCATAATTAAGCACCCCAACATCCAGCGCTGTTGAAAGCCCGGCTCGGCACGTACATGGGCCATACATAAAAGGGCCGGGCCATTTTGTCTAGAACTTATGGGGCCTGGAGTTTAACACTTTGGTGCCACATTAAGGCTGCAAATTGTTAAACGTGGCACCTGAAGTCACCGCCGGGCGACCTAAGCAACCTGAGCAACCCGACCCGCCCTATGCCTGCCCCCGTTTCAAAGGAGCAGCGGCTAACATTGCCCCATTACTTAAGTTCATTAGCATCTCGAAGCAGCGTTTGCTGTCCGAAAATTGACTTTAATGTGGCAAGGCTGCCGACAGCCTGGGGGCGGCATTTAACAGACAATTGCCACTTGCCACATGACATAAAATTGACTTAAGAAAATTGCACTAAAGTTATACCCTTTCAAAATGGTTGTTGCTTGATCTTTCCGGATTGCATGACAGACAGAAAGGAGAAGAATAGAATGCAACAATCACCAAATCAAACTTGCCACAATCTTCTAAGTGTATAGCCATAGTATGTTTTAGCTCTGGTCATAGAAAGATTATAAATGATTGTTTTGTTGAAATTACTATTGATAAAAGTGATGCATCTTGTTGTCATTGCTGTCATTTGTTTTTGCAACCTTCGTTCCTAATACTTAATCATTATTGAAGTTTGGTAAGGGAGTTTAAAAAGTGCATATAATTGCGACAAGGAGACATATCTTATAATGTGTCTATAGTTTGGATCGGGATCTGAAATACTACAGACGAAGCATCATTCATATCACACTTCTTTGATAATTCCACTTATCCACTTGTGTAATCTTCTGATACCGAAGCTAGAAGCGTATTTTAATTTTTTATTATGTCTACCTGTCTAGTTGTATGTGTCTATGAAGCCAATTTCCTTCGGATGATATCAAAGCAAGAAACTTGAATTGTTGAACATATACCCCCTAAAGAGTAGCTGTCAAACCGGTAAGATCTCGATAAATATGGAGAGGAAGCAAATAAATATACCACAGCATTAAGCAGAACCCCCTTTAGAAAGCCCTTTGGAGTGGACATTACCAGGGTATGGAAATAGAAGTGGATACCAGCTGTCGAGTTTCTTTATCGATGGCTTACAATATTGTTGACATTATGTGTCTGTGGTCGCCGCCTGTTGGCCTACGGCAATGCATATTTTTTGGTTGCCCCAAACGTGCAAATTGTTGCACATGCATTCAATTGTCAGAGCTGTGGCATTCAATAAAAAGCCGCTCAGCATAAATGAAGGAAAATAATTATATAAATATATATATACGAAATGGAGAGGGAGTAAGGAAAGGAGGCTAAGTGAGACACCGCGTCATTTGCCCAATAGAATCAAAGTCTCGATTCTCATAGAAATGATTCATGATATCGCATTATTTCCGTATCATTTGTAATTTCCAGTTTCCTGCTTTTTTCATCAGCTATTCACACTCACACACATAAACTTAACGCAGAGCGGCAGGGCAATGGGGGAGGAGAGGAGAGGGTGAGAGAGAGAGAGAGTGAGGAAGCTGGTGCAATTACTATCTATCTGGTATTTTATAACTTTTGTGCGCGTCGTCTCGTTGGCTTTCCGCTTGCTGCGCACCTCTCGCTGATTACAGCGCCAAAGTCAGAGTCACAGTCACAGTCACAGTCATAGCTGGAGCCCCAACCACACTTCTCTGCTCCTTCATCATTGCCATCATCGCCATCATCAGCATCATCAGCATCATCATCATCATCTAGTTTCCGTTGCCATCATCGTTCCCATTGTTTGTTCGGCTCTGTAGATATCTGTGTTTCAATGTATCTGTTACTGTGTGCGCCATTTTTGTTGTAGTTTTTGATGAACATTTAATTGAATTCTCTTACAACGTCGCGCTTTGTCTTCTGCTACAAAGTAAGTGTGTGTGTGTGTGTGTGTGTGGGGTGTGTGAGTGTATCTATGTCCGTGCTACAGTATCTGCTGGGTTGGTATTGGCCAAAGTTATGTGACTTTCGGTTCAGGGCATCTAATTAAAATGACAATTGAAATATGAACAAACTGCTTTAACCAGGAGCTTAAGTCCAAAACTATCTTTAAGCTACAGTTACAGTTGCTGCTCCAGATGCGATAACATAATTTAATTTGGAAAGAGGGGGTTTCTTGTTTCACCAGTGCAACTGAGTTGGTTTTGAATTTTAGACAAACAGGCAACGATTAATTTCTTAGAATTTGTTTATTTAAGCCACAACAAAATACATTTATAGCCACCTAATTAACATTAAATTTCCAAATAGTTATGTACATGCTTAAAATTTACACAAAGAAACGAAAATATAAAAATACATATATATAAATAAATTTACAACAAATGCAATTTTTTATTGTTTTTCGCGTTATTTTCTTCTAAAATATGTATAGACTACTTACAATTGTTAATATTTACTACTTACTAGGCAACCCTATAAATAAAGACTTCAGCCTTTTGGGCGTAATTCCCATTACCATATCCTTATTGTGTAATATTGTAAGTATTTCAACAAAAATGTTTGAAAAGATACCTATAAAAAATCAATTCGAAACTTAATTAAAAAATATACTTCTCTGTGTATGTGCTATGAGCTACAGTTTAATATTCGTGCAATTTTCTTCACCACTAATTGAGAATTCTATGCAATAGCATTCTATTCTATATTCTATTCTGTACATTCACAATAATTCAACATACAATGAATACATAATTGTGTACTTTTTTTAATTCGATTGGCACTGCCTCATTGCGCTTAAGCGAACCTCTTCATTAAAGTAAATGCTCAGAAAAGCTAGTGAACTTAAATTAAAGAACTTGGTACAGTTCAAACAGCTCCACTCACAAGTATAAAAGCATCCAAGTTAACAGCTGCCATCTGCCACCCCCCCTCAATCTGCTGGCTTCAATTTCAAGCCCTTCTTCACATCTTGCAGACGCCACTTAAGACTCTGTTGCTGTCTCTGTCTCTGTGTCTGTCTCTGTCGACAGCATGCGATATCAAATGGTGAATAGATAAAAACAACATGACTTAATGAGTGGTATTTATTTTTATGCTAATTACTTACGAATAAGCAGTACTTGGTGCTGTTCTTGTTCTTGTTCTTGTTCTTTCCCCTCTGGCTGCTGTTGTTGTTCGTTGCAGATGCAATGCCGGCAGTTACATAGCTCGCCCTAATGAGCTGCAGGCATTTAAGGGATGGGGGTTAGCAGGGTTGGCATGGAATCGAATGGAGTAGAGTAAACGAGTTAATAGCAAGCGATGGGCGATGGGCGATGGGCGATGGGTGAGCAATAATTGTTGAATATATTTGCGCAGGAGAAGATGAGGGCAAAAAGGAAAGAACAGCTGACGCACCAAGACAATGGCCGTGGCAGGGATGCGACGTCGACGTGGACGTTTTTGTAAAGTAAATGCCATTATACAATAAGCAAGTCGCGTTGTAAATATTCTTGAAATGTACAAAAGCACTCCCACTGAAAGCCGTAAAGTATGCAATATGACAGCGCATAAAGGATACGACTTCGAGGAGCAACTGGTATCGGAGCCGCAGTTGGAGCCGGAGCAGTTGCAACTTGGTCCAAGCCCAAGTTGAGTGGCGTCGTTGGTGTGAGAATAATAATAAAAATAAAAACAACTTAATTACCATGCTGGCTCACACACAACTCCTGCTATTAAGAGAGCTATGTATGTAGAGCAACAGCGAGCGTTCCAGTCAACATCAAAGATAAACGACCAGCCCATAGCTGAGATTACTTCAGCAGCAGCACAATTGCATACCCACATTTGCATACATACATACGTATATACTCAAAGTATCAGCTACTCGCTGACAATACTTGGCCTTTGAACTAGTTGTATGACAACAAGCCGGAAAGCAGCCTTCTCATTTTAACTGTTCCTTTTTGCCTTTTCTCTGTTGGCTGCTGAGTAGAAATTGTCCCCTGTTGGTCCAAAATTAAAACGAGGCAATAACAAACCAAATAACTTTATATAGTAAATGCATTTTCACTTGCAGGCCATTACTACCCATTAAATATTTAAAAAATAAATATAAAAATGCACAGATTTTAAATAAGCAAGAATAAAATCGACACAGTTTGCTAAAATTGTTATATTTTACAGTTTTCAGCTTTAAAGTCAATTTGAAAGCTGTAATTAGCCAGCTCCACATTCTTACTTATTTATATTGAATAGTTTCACAAAGCAATTCAATTGTTATTCACTCAAAACATTTAGTCTATTTGTACTAAAATTGCGTACGAATATTTAATGATATTTTGACTTATTTGTAAAAAAAAAAAAAGTCTCCAACATTTCCACAAACAACACATCTAAATGAAGCAACCCTCGGAGCTGAGTGTCACAGCTGATTTTTGCGTTTGCGACCCGGACGCACCGCATAGACGCTCTGTGGCAGTGGTCCGTTCGGCAGCAGCTTGCCAGATCGGGTGGCGGCCAGCAGTCGTCGCTCGTGCACCTTGCGATGCTTGGTCAGATGGTCAGATCGGGCGAAGCACTTGGCGCAATAGTCGCACTGGTACGGCTTGACGCCCGAATGGGAGCGTCGGTGCCGGGCGAGCTCGTCGGAGCGCGAGAAACGCCAGCTGCACTCCGGCCAGCTGCAGGCATACGGCTTCTCGCCCAAATGACGGCGCATGTGCGCCTTGAGGTGGGCGGGCTTGGCGTACAGCTTTTCGCAGTTGCCAAATGTGCACAGATAGCCCTTCTCCCCAGCGGCATTTTCACTGAGCTGCAGTGGCGCCACCATCGTTGATGTTGTCACCATCGCCGCTGCCGTTGCCGTCGTCGCTACGGGTGAGAGAGACGGGGCCAGGCGCAGATTATTGTTGCTCTCCTGCAGGAAATCATCGCACATGTCCGTGCAGAGCGGTGTGCGCTCTGGCAGTATGGTGGTCAGCTCAGGTATTTCCACAAAGTGATCCAGCAGCCGCTGCTCCCAATCGCTGAGATCTGGCGGTGATGACGAAGCACCCATTAAGGACACAATCGCCAGCTCTGGGTCATCAAAATCGAAGGGCAGCTCTAGTTCCACGCTGCTATTACTGCTTCTATAGTTGCTATCGTTATTGCTGTTACTGTAGCTATCGCTGTTATTGTTATTGTTGTTGGTTTGAGTGTTGTTAATAGTATAGTTGTTGTTGCTGTCGAGTGTTGTGATGCCATAATAATCCATGCTATTTGTCTCGTAGCCATTGCCAAAGTTAACATCCGCATAGCAAAAATCCAAGGACTGCTGCTCCTGCATCAGATACTGCTGGCCAAAGTCTTGAGTCGATGCCGACTCCTCTAGATCGTTGTAGAGCTGCTGAAAACCGCCCGTCGCAAAGAACTCCATGTCAGCAAATGAGCTGATCCCAGCGCCTGTCCAAATATTTATGTCAGTCGATTTGTCGACGAGCTGTCCAAACTGGGCTCCAGGCACACTCGAGTGCAAACTTGGACTGATACTCAATATGCGTATAGATACATTTGCGGATACATACGTGTCCGTCTATATGTATATATGCATATGTATTCTACGGAATAACAGCAAGCAACAACACTAAGATCCCTGTGGGAATAATTAGGCATTCATTTGATGAAATCGATCGTAGTGGACACTTCTGAAGCCGTTTCGATCTTCGCTTATCTAATTCATTGCCGGCGTCATTAACAGCAACAACAACAGCACCAATAAGAACAACAACGGCGACAGTAGACAGCCATATGTTGCCGCCGTTGCGATCAGTCGTAGCACATGTGCCACACACACACACACACACACACACACACACACACGCACACACATGCACAGAGAGAAATGATGAGATGCGAGCTGCTCTGTTAGTTGTGCCAAGCGGTGTCAGGCGGGTTTTTATTTGGTGATCGTCGCGCCGATGGACGATGGACAACTGATGGTTGTTGATCGACGATTGGTGGCACTGCGTCACTGGTCAGCTGCACCTGCTTACGCCGGATCTGGCAAATACCATATCTCTTTCTCTCTCTCGCACTCTCCCATCGTCTGCCCTACACTGTCTGCTCGGTTCTTCGATCAGCATTATCAATCCAATTCTGAACATTTTGAGCTAAAGCCCCGAGTGGTCGGCTCTTGTGAATTTCAATTTATTTGGATTTTTGTTTTGGTCACAGCTATCAGTAACAGCAATTAGTTAAAATTCAACACACACACACACCCACACACACATACACATACACACGCACACACACACACAGTCACACATATGCAATCAACAACTCAGAACATATTCGGCGAGTGCGTGGGTTAAGTGAGATGAAATGAGAAGAGGGGTATCTATTTTGTTCAATTTAATATACGTATGTATGATATGATATTTGGGCTGACAACTGAATATAATATCAATACTTATAGTTTCTATGTAAATAATTTATCGAACGATATTCGTAAATGCTGCAATTGTTGTACTGATAATAATAATATAATACCTTGAAAACTGCTGACCTAATATGAATGCAATGATTTGCTATTAAATTTACGAGTATTTGTGTAAGTATTTCAAAGAACACATTAGTCTCATCATTTGAAATCCAAAACTGCTTAAACTATTTATATTTTGAGGTATTCAACCAGAGTTTAAACTTTGACGCACTGGTTCAAAATTGTGCATTTAATTTATTCCCCAATTCGATCCCATTTGATGTTCCTAACAAAGTTTGCAACACAGACCGTATTTAGTTACGTTTGTAATCGCTTTTATTTAAGTGAGCGCATTTATCTACAGCCTAACTGAATAACAGCTCTAACATATATAGAGCTCGTTTGCTTATGAGTTTAAACAGGCGAACAAGGGGCCAATCAGGCTGCCCACCGTGATTAGCTGGCTGTCCCACACTCGCAACGACACAATACGCAATTCTACTGGGCTCGACTTGACTCTACTCGACTCGTTTCGACTCGTTGCGACTCGTTTCGACCCCCAAATAGGTGCCACACCCACAAATTGTGTTGCTGCCGACATGACTCCAAATCGCTGGCAGCTCCCGTAAAATTAACATAAATTTTGTGCGTCAAATGTTGAACTTTATTTTTGCCTGTTATGTAATAATCAGCGGCTGTAAATCCTTGCAGCAGCCACAACCGACTCACAGTTGCCGCAACAGATTCCCAAACCATCCCCCCACACACACACACACACACTCGCTGGGAACACCTCTTTGCTACCGCCCTCAGCCACAGCACAGGCATTTGGCAGGCAGCGCGCTAAGCGCTAATTGAAATTGTAAAAATCAAAGGAAACCGTCGCGTTAAAGAAGACTTAACGGATAACAACGGCTGACAGGCACTTGGCCGTACAGTTTGCAATTACGAGTGTGTACGCTTAAATATTAATTATATTCATTGGATTCGCTTCGCCTCGCATTTCAGTCCCTTCGACTTTGTTCTTGTCTAGTGACAAAAATAGATACATATACCAGTGGAAATATTGATAGTGATAAAGAAGCAAACACAGTTAATACACACATACATGATCATTGCTTAGTGATAGACCTAGATATGAATAGTAAATTGTGATCACACTCAGTTCGATTGATATGCTAATTTGCCACTTTAAAATACGCTTTGTTTCTTCTATTCGGACTACAAATAAAGATATATAATGAAAACTAGTATATGGAAATGAACAGAAAATATGTTAGGTCTGCTTGTGTATTTAGTACATAAATCTATTTACCAAACACTACTTGAATGCCAGCACCATTCTAGCAATGTAGAAATGTTTCCACACTCGCAGTTTGTGTCTCTGGTTGTCAGTATCTCATTTTGTTTAGTGCAAACAAATTTTAGTTCGCTTCTTCTATGTATGTGCTTATAAACCGACAATTATACATGGTTATATCTTACGCTATCTGACACCGAACACTTTGTATTTATGTATATCTATTGCTGCATATATTCAGCAGCAGAGTATCCGGCTAGAAGATGCTCTGTATTTAGCTCTAGCTATATATATATATATCCATTGCGCAGAGATAGTTACAAAGTATTCAGCAGAGATATATGTGTATGGACTATCAATTTGAATTTCCACATAAAGGTGTAAATTCTATTTATGGTACACTCAGAAAAGAAATTGTCCGGAAATTTAGAAAATCTCCTTGAAATGAAAATCACATAGAAAACTAGAAATTTGTTCTTGTTTTTAGAAATAATTCTTAAGCAAACGAAAACAAATTTCTGCTTTTTGATCTTGCAACCCCCATTTTTCGAAATAATCATCTTTGAATTTCCCGAGAAATTAGTAGAAGTTTGCTCTCATGGCTGCTCTGTACAGCTTAGAAAAACGTTTGTTCTTCGAAGGACACAACTTTTCGGTGAGTTGCCATTAGCACCAAAAGTATGTCGATTTTCTAAAGTACAGGTCGACTTTTTTTCTAAGTGTATGTATACGGTTTTATTAAGTGCTTGTCGGACAGATTCAGTTTATGTAGAAGCAAAGATACTGCAACTCTAGGTACTGTTACTTACTTATGTAATCCGTCGAAGACTTAAATATATGGATACAAATACAAATAAGCTGTAAAACCAGATGCATTTACGCAAACACCATGTTGATTTTGATATTATTATTATTATTATTATTATTATTGCAGCTTCGTACATACACACATATGAATTGTATGTACACAGGTACACAGTTATAGATACTGTTATTTAGTTAGTACTCGATGGTTGCAACAAATATATATACAATTATTTTGTGCAACACGCAGAAATATGCTCACTCATGTTTGTTATATGCATATATATGTGTATGTATTTGCAGCAATATAAACTGTTATTTAATAAGTATTTGCCACACGTGTCGTCTGCATTTCGATGCTGACATCGCTTGACATGTCAACATTGCAACGACAACAGGCCATCAATCTAAATTATTTGGCACCCACAGCAACATCTTCAAACAAGTAAGAACACTGTAGTCGAATGAGATTGACTTCGGTATATCCTAAACTCAGCTCTTAAATATATTCTAGTTTTATTGCCTCATTGAAATTAGATTAATGTGAGAATATATTTATATATAATGTGACTTGGGTGTTTCTTATCCGATCTTGATGAAATTTGGGCGGTTGATCAAAAAGATGTTAATGTTTGTTATATATTAATAAGAAGTCTTTACCTCTACTGTGGCTTTCATTGCTATCGTAAATCGATATATATCGATATTTGCGCAACAGAGACAGGCATCGAATAAATAAAATAAACTTGATCGATTCGACTGTTGATCCTGATACTTCATGGCGTCGGAGATGCTTCCGTCTGCCTGTGACAAACATTTGCCCAAGACCGGTATACCCAGAAACAAGAACAAGATTGACAACAATGCGAAATAAGTGACGAACTTTGGCATTTGGTGGTTGATTTGAGTGTTCTGATAACATAAATTAGTATGCTGCTCGACTGTTTGGCTGCTGTCGTTGTGCAAATATTGAAGCATTTGAATCTGTGGCCAGCATCTGCAAATGCATCTGTAAACTTGAATGTTTGTCTGCATCTGCATCTGCATCTGCATTTGCATCTGCATCTGTAGCAGTGTATATAGTTGTAGCTGTATCTGTATTCTGTATCTGTAACCGCATTTGTTTCAGCATCCATACACCGACACAGTGACATTGCAATGTGATTGTGTGCACCACAAGTGTCATAACGGGAATTATGCATAAAATTTCACTGTAAATTGCAGAAGGCAAAATGTTTTCTTGCAAGCCTGCAAGCAAAGGCGACCACAAAATTTAAATGCATGCCAGCAACCAGCAGTCCAAAGTCCAAGGGATTTCAGAGATGCCAAGTCCCAGGCAGTGCCCCAAAATCAAATGAACCTACGGCATTTGACAGGTGCAGCTCTGAGTTGCCATCAGTGCTGGGCTCAAAGCAAAAACCCCAACGAACTAGCAGTACTACATTGAATTAAGCTGGAATACGACTTCAACAGAAATCTTAAGGCTCACAAAAACAGACAAAACAAACAAAACAATCAAAAATAAAAAAAAAAAAACAAAAAAAGCCGAAAGAATGTAAAGCTGTGTTTCTATTTATTATTTTGATTATCGCCTTGGCCCGCTGAAACTCATTCGGATCAGTTGCCTAGCAGTTGGCCTTATCAATGGCAGCTGAGCTGCTTGCTTTCATTTGGATTAGGCATGTTTTCTCTTGCTTTCAAGTTGCCGGCATTTGTTGACCAGCAACGGAGGACCGCAACGAGGAGCTTTGGCCAAAAAAGCGAATGCAAAAGCTGCTTACGTTGTGGGAAAATTAAAGGGACGTGCATACAGTGAGTGATTAGGATAACTTAAGCCAACCAAAATGTATACATATATCGACGCAAAAATAGTTGTCCAGCAAATACTGCAGCTGGATTTGTAACAGACTGCAACTCAAAGGGATACACCAGATGTTTAGAGGAACAACTATTAGATGCAGCTTAATGATTTACAAGACACTTTAATCATCTTTGAAAGTGCTTTAACTGATTAAGGATTGAAAGACAATTAACACTTTTAGCGATTCGCAGTTCTTAGCTTAGCTTAGGCTAGGCACTCACTAGAATGGCGATGGCAACAAGAAGCGTGGCTTTATTCTGTTATGAATGAGCTGCTTTTCGATTTTGTGAAACTTCGTAATAGTAAATATGGTACTCTAGCCCATATGAAAACCGGACGCAGCTAACGGCCATGATGTGGTCCGCTTGCCGGAAACCAGCACACAATGGTTCCGAACTCTAAAACGATATATCAAAAGAAAAAGTTTGATATTATTGCAGGAGCTAGAGTCACAGCCACAGTTACTGAACAAGCGACACATTGGAATTAATTAACCAATTTAGCTAATATGCTGACAAAGTTGAGAAAATTGCAAAGTTGCTTTGTTTTGCTATGGTTGTGTGTGTACTTTGCTATGCAATAGCTTAAGAATGTCCGAGTATGTATGGCAACAGGTCAAAAGTTTTTAGCCAACTAACAAGTCTTGGTCGGGACTTGGAGAGCACTTAGTTAGCTAGTTGACGCCGATGTTCGTTGTTCTTGCTGTAAAAACTTTTAATAAACTTGCAAAAGACAATATTTTGCGGTCGCTCCGAACTGCAGACAATAATATGATTTTATGTGGCGCGAAACACAAGGGCAATTTGTTATATTTACAAAAGTCCAACTTCAACTTTAAGTTAATAGTTGAAGCTATATGAACAGGATAGCAGGCAACATATGCATGTATGTATATACATATGTATGTACATAGGTACATATATGTACATACATCTGTATGTGTGTATCTGGATGTGCGCAGTAGCATATTATGCTTAACGGGAACTATTACCGAAGCTAAAGCTGAACTGTGGCACAACTCAGGCCAAGATTAGGTGAGATACAAACATAATCCAAAGACAAGTGAGTTAACTGCTTTGACCCAATTTAATTAAGCATATGTATTCATGCCTATATGCATCATGTTGTAAACGGGCCAACAGTAGTACTATTTGTGTATCTGTGCTCTGTTCGCACCCGAAAGCGAGCCGTATGACTATGGCCAATGTCCGCGGGCCACAGTCTCAGTTGGCAACGTCTTGGGGTGCCACAGCTAATGACAAAAACAGCTACGAGCAGCAGCAGCAGCAGCAGCAGCAGCAGCAGCCAAAGAAGATGAGGAAGAGGACGAAGTGTTGCCATTGCTGATGTGGATCTCTTGATTGCGTTTATGTGACACAGTTCTCTACATGCATACGTATATGTACATGTATGTGTTTGCCTCTTTTTGAGTGGGTGTGTGTGTGCGTGGGCATGTAAGCAAGATTTACACAAACAAGCCCAACCCCCTTCACATTCACATTCACATTCACATTCAGAGTCACATTCACATACACATACACATACACATCCACCTACGGAGAGAATATTATTGTAACTAAAGACAGCAGCGACAGCAGCCAACAATTAGTGTTGACAGACATTGCACTCGGGCAAAGCCCCAAAGGAATTTGAGGGCTTGTCGCTTACACACCAAAAACAATGTCCATACATGTTGTGTGTGTGCGTGTGTGTGCCACATGATATGTTGGGGTGTCGCCACAAATGGCCGTGGATGTAATTTGAATTGTGTTATGTCTATGCGACTGTAGTTATGTATGTTTGTCGGTGAGTGTACAGTTAAATGTAATAATATTTATATATCCAACTCGTATATTGAACAGCGAAATATCGGCCAACATTTTTACTGGACTATTGTACAACAAAATGTATTACACTTAATATGACAGTTTAACTACTCATATCCTCTTTAGTTTTGGGTAAAATCTGATTAGGTGATATTTTGTATAGTTTACATGCTTACGAAGCACAGCTTGGTTTATGTTTCACAAAAACTTAAGATTTAATCTATAAAATAAAAATAAAAACAAAAGTAAGATGTTCAGCAGACATCGCAAATATAAATTATGTTTGCGGAGCACAACAAAATCCACGTCAATCACTCCTAAGCTGAAAACTCTCCCTTTCATATAAGCAAACCAGTTTTTCCTCACTGAGTGACTGACTGACTGACCGACTGACTGACTGCCTGTCTGATTAGTGAATGGGGACCAACACTAAGCCATAATCACAGAATACTTGGCAAAAAAAAGAAAGAATAATAAAATCTTGAAAGCTTTTACAACATGAGTGAAGAAACCATAGAGAATTGTTATATATAAAATTAGCTTAAAGTGCCGAATCTGACAAAAACACAAAAACAAAGCCACAAAATGAAGCCATCAAAAGAGAAGCAAATGTGTTCTTGTTCTGCTGTGACAATTCAACTTCGTTAAAAATAGTTCCCAGCAAATTTAATTATGCTGTTGTCTCTCAGTATTAACCAGGTGGACAGGAATGTTGTTACTTTGGGATCTGTTTCGCAAACTTTTCGTTAAACTGCTGTCAAATATATCGTAGTGACTTCAATGTTTCAAACAATGTAACACTAATTCGGGGTTTCTTCCCTTTTTTTGTTGAATGTCAAAGTTAAAATGTAATCCTATTTCTTTATTTCTATTGACTGTTTCCAACTAATTTAATATGATATGAAATATTCAGAGATATACGATTATAAATTTGCGTTATTAGCCGTTTCATCGGTGTCGCAACTGGAAAGCAGTAAAACCTACACAGTCATGCCAATAATTCAATATATGGGAGCTTTAAGTAGTAGATGAATTCTCGGATGCCCTTTTGAGGTTAATCAGATGTGTGTGGGGCAAGAACAATTGCATGAGTTACAATAGAGGCAGCCAGGCTGCTCATACTGATGCTCCACTGTGCACCGGTGTGTGTGTGTGTGTGTGTGTGTGTGTGTGTGTCTCTGTTGTTTAAGAAGTGCTTGTGTTTATCAGCAACACTGCAAGCACAGCGGACACCGCAGCTGCGTGGCTACCTAATGAGACAGCAGCACAACAAAATCGCTTCCACAAAAGCAATGGGCAGCCAAAGTGCATTTGGCAAATATGCTCTTAGCCTGACTATTCGGCACAAGGGTAAGCGTTTTGGCTGATTTGTGTGCTGTGTGTGTGTGTGTGTCTGTGTGTTTTGACAGCTATTATGTAGGGCCAATGACAAAGGTGTGCATTCAGGCTTAAACTAACTCCAATCCATGATTTACATATATATATATATGTAAATAAATATATTCTATTTGTGTGTGTGTGTGTGTGTGTATTATGTGAGGCACTTAAGCAAAAGCACAGAGGGAACAAAAAGTGTTGCATCCTTTGGGCAGCGTCAATTTGCAATTGAAAACAATGGCTGCACGCTCTTAACCATAGCTCATAGCTCATGTATACATATATATATATATATGAATATATTTATATGTATGTCTGAGTGTATATAAATGCATTCGGGTGGGTGCCCATGTTTCACGCCCTTTCAAGTAAAATGGCACAAAAATGACATTACACAAAATGGGATTTATTTAGTTTATTTGCTATATATCAGCAGCCATAACTGTCAAGTGTTTGTTGTAGTCTGCTCTGCCCAGCTCAGCTCCCACCAGCCGCCCAGAATAACTGTTAGGGCTGGAGTTTTGCTGCATGGCGGCCATCATCATCAATCATTTTGATTTGCGCTTAAAACTATGCTTTGCCATGCTTGGCTCTCCTTGTTGGGTGCTTCACATACATACGCACACCCACACATACACACAGATGTAGACAAACAAACACACAACACTCATATATGCTTGAGCGATAAAGTACGGCTACAGCAAAAACAACAACAAAATGAAAAAGGGTGCTGTGAAATGACAACAACAATTCAAGTCGACAAGTTGCGCTTGCATTTTTTATGCGATACTCCTTCGCATTGGCTATTATAACTCGCTCAAAATTCTCGTAACGCTTTGAAATAACCCATAAATACAGTACGAATATTATCAGAAAGTGTATCCATTTATAGTACATATCTGCGAGTAAGATCAATTCCTAATTTGTATCCATAAATACAATCTGCAAGCTTTTCTGCTTACCGATCGAGGTTAATTTAAAAATGAATTCATTGTTCAGCATGCATGCAATAGCGACTGCTATATAGCTCAAGTAATCTCCCGACACAACATATTATATTCAATCGCACAATGATCATGCTTTAGTCGATCATACTCCAGTAGAAAATTCATTTGGTTTTTAGTATTTGATGCATTTAGTAAGTATTTTCTAGTCCTTTGTTTTGTTTGGGACTTAGCAAATGCATTTGCATGCAAACACACATACCGTCCATCTCACACTGCCTCTGCATTCTCGCCAAACACACACACACACACACACACACACACACACACACACACATATACACACCGACCGACTACCACCCCCGGCTTAGCTGTAAGTATGCATGCTCTATGCATGCATTAGTTTTAGTTGCTCGAGCAGTTAATAGACATGAGTGGCGAGCAGAGAGAGAGAGAGAGTGAGAGTGAGAGAGAGAGAGAGAGAGAGAGAGAGAGAGAGAGAGAGAGAGAGAGAGAGAGAGAGAGAGAGATAGCAGCCACATTGCATAGTCGACTGGGAAAATATTTTTACGGCTCGCTCGTAAAGCTGCTTGTCAAATATTTTTACAGCATTTTAAACATATTGCTCGCCCTGTAGCCAGATACTCTCAGATACCCTCTGTTGCACCGCTGCTCACTGAATGGCAAACTATATACACATGTATATCTGTATGTATGTATGTATATCTGTAAGTATGTATGTATGTATATGGGTACGTAATGAATTTTAATTAAGCTCAAGCAACAGGAAAAGGCGCTTGCAATGTGTGTCATTTAATTCAATTTATAATTACTTGCATGTAGCATCTGCACTGCAATAAGTAGGAATTATTGTACAATTGCCGTTCATCCATTGCCACATTCTCAATTCGCAGTGGGTGGCCGGGCCCGATGGCCATTGATTATCCATCGCGAAACAATTAAGTAAGTTGGTAAGACATCGGCGAAGTCGAAGTCCACGCTATTGTTCGAATTTGTAAATGAATACATCAGCAAACAAAACGAACGAATTAACGAATAAGTGACTGAGTCTGAATGAATCTCACATTCTCAACATTACTTTAAGTACAACTCATACCGTGCAGGCATTTTGAGCCTGTACCATTGAATTGAATGATCTTTTGAGTTCCCAATTGTCATTATTAAGTTTTAAATTTGTTGGGTAGACAACAAAATGGCGTCTTCCAGAATGTCTCTAACCATTTGATTGTCCACACTTGCATTCATTTCTTAGGTGCCAATTCCCAATATTTTCAATCTCTTTATCGCTATCGCTTTCTTTATCTCTATGTAGCGGGCAGCTTGCCAACAGGCATAAATCAAAAACTCGACCAAATTTCGAAATGTTCAATATATATACATATATATATATATATTAGCAGTTATACCACTCTTTCTCTCTCTCCCTCTATCTATCTCTCTCTATCTCTTTTGTCTCGTATGGTGCTTTCTTTGTCAGGCCACTCACAATTTCGAATTCGCACTTATCTCAGGGGCAACTTATCCAGCAAGAAAACGCGTGTCTCCGATTTTCGCTTTCGCTTAAAACTTTCTAATAATTTCTATTTGAAAGGCGGTGCAAAAGTTGTCCATGGTGTGCAAAACTGTCATATTTCATAAGTCTCCCGGGCAGCAAAGGAATTAGAAACAGTGGTGGAAGTAAAAAAGCAAAAGGGGGGTTGCAGAATATGGTAGGGTATTGGAGCCTGTCTGTGTACGTATAATTACATGGTTCAACCGTCACAGCGTAAAGCAAATAAATGAGTTTCACTGGCAAAACTTTTTCAGTAACAGCAGCAGGGGCAGCTTGGCTTATGCTGCATAAAATTGAATCCACATGCCACATGTGCAAAATGCACTTTGTGGCCATCGATTGCTGCTGCAGCTGCTGTACAGGCAGCACAGGCATTAAATTCGATACGCATTCATTTTGATGCCCTGTCCGGGGCAAAGTTTTATGATGCAAAAATACTGAAAACTTTGTGGCCAACAACAACAAGGACTGCCTGACAGACTGACAGCTGCCTTGAATACTTTGGCAACAAGTTTCCGACTAGATTGTCAAAATGATGCGTATGAAATACCTGAGCTCATGGGTCCAAGCATTTGAAATTAATTCAGATTGCAATTCCTTTGAATTATACGCATCACCAAACTATGATTTCTCATGAAATATTAATGTTGGCATGCGACATTTGATATTTTTGTTCAGTCTGTTTTGTGTTTTCTTGCCTTTTTTTCTATTATTTTTCGATGCCAGCACACACAAATCCCCCTTCCTCATCCCTCATCGGTAGTCTTATACCGCTATCCGAATGCTAAACGCAGTCAGGGCCAACTTCGTTATCATTGTCAACATGCCATTGAGCTGAGTCCGCTGTGGCCCGCATCCGTTGGCCACGTTGCCCCCGCTGCCCCAGCATAATCAGAGCAGTTCCAAAGTTGTGTCTGTCAAAAAGGCACAAAATGTGACCATCCATGGTATTCATTCTCATATTCTCATTCTGATTCGACCCCCCACACACCCCATCGCCATTTCTAGGCTCATCCCCGTGCTCATCGTTGTCGTTCACGTCGTTTACGTCATGCCCAACGCAGTCTGCGCTTCTGACATTTTTTTCCGTATTCCGTTTTTTGGCACTTCCTTTTTGACACCGGCGTTCCGCTACGTTTGACGGCTGTTCTACCTGCACTGGTCGCCACCCTACATTGAGCATCCATCCTTCTGCTATTCCGCCACACGTCCAATCCCCCTCGCTGCCTCTCGTCCTTGTCCATCTTGGTGTCTATCAATGCCACGGATTGTCCTGCTGCTCGGCTGCCAGACGGAAAATGTGAATTTATCACACGAGCACGTACGCATAAGTCTCGATGCTGCCCTTTTTAGACCCCTCTCACTCGACTTCTTTTGATACCCTATGCGCATTAGCATTGCTTAACAAGGGTATCTTGAAGTTGTCCAGATGTTTGTAACATATAAGTTATACATATAAGCTATTGGCCAAAACTTTATGTTCTGGCCGACTTTTCCCCATTCAGATCGATCAATTTGAATCAATTTTAATCAATAAAATAGTCTTGAAAAAAGAATAATTTTGCCAAACAGCTTCTACTTGGATAATTCTTGCGTAGCCACAATGATATTTGATTTCATCATTTATTTCATTATTTTACTTAACTTAACACAACTGCTGGATAATAATAAGCATATCCATTGCCAAATCTATGTATTATTTTGTACATTCAAGCGTATACCATTTTTTGGGCTGACTACAGGGTAGTTGCGTAGTCAGGTACCTTCTGATATGGCACTTTTACCTGTACCTTTTATGTTTTTTGGCGGGTGGGAAGTTTGGTGGCTGTGTTGCCGAAAAGTGGCAGGATTGCTTCATTGCAAACGTCGTTATGCTTAAGTGCCGCACACAGATTAGTTAATATTCTACTTTGAGTGTGTGCCGAGGTCAACACCGGTGCCCCGCCAGTGGCCGGCATGCTTATCTTTGCCGTTGCACGTGCCCCATACGCTCGATAGGGCAACGCATTGCATCGCATCGAACGCGTGTGGCGTCAAACAATGCGCTACGCTCGAATCGTGAATTTGAATGTCTTAATTGCATCCTGTTTGTGGCAAATTTACTTCTGCAGAAATTAAAAGCCAATTTTGCAGCGAGCGACGACAGCTGGCAGCGCTTTGGGGTTTCTAATCAACGCAGTGGTAGGCGATGGCATTCACAGCAGGTCGTTGGGAAGTAGCCCATGGCGGGGAGCAGGGCAAGACATAGAAGGAGACATAAAAAAAGAGAGAGAGAGAGAGAGAGAGCGATAGAGAGAGAGAGAGGGAGAGTGAAAAGAACCCTGCCAATGGGACTGCTGTTAGCGTTTTTCTTTTATTTCCGCTGTGCGACAAAAATTGCACGAAATTTACTTAATGTAAACGATGGAACTATCATCTTAACCGAATTGAGATATCCTTTTAGATTATTATTATTATTATTATTAACATTATAGCCTTGTATATTGACATGCTTTTTGTCATTTAATTCGTGGACAATATCAAAAAATGTAGATTTGCGATTTTTATGAGTTCTTAAATTGCTTATTGAGGACTCAGTCCGTTGCCAAATCGTAAGCAATATTCGCGAGACCCACGCTTGCAACAAAATGTGATGATAATTGAAAATCCGCCCATAATTTCGCTGAGCGGATAAAACTTGCTTGCTTTTACTTTGTGGTCGTCTGCAGCTGGAGGCAGCGAGCCCAGACAGGATGTGACGCAGCTGCAAAGCTGCAAAGTCTGCCAGGAGCAGTTGCAGCTGGGTTCACCAACTAATTGCACCAGCTTTCAAGATGCAGGATGCGATATTGCAGTGGTAATCAGCAGCGGGTCACATTCGCCGGCAAAGTCATCCAGATTGGGCGCGCTCTGGCGATAGAAATGCGGCGGTAAAACCGACACTTGATTATAATCTGGAAAGACTGACATTCTCTTTACCAGCCACTCACTGTGCAGTTGATCTTTCGTCTCCACCGGCGCCTGTTGTGGGCCAACAGTAACCGGCAGCCAAATGTGGCGTCGCATCTGCAAGATGTCCTGCCAATGCATGCGATTGGCTCGACAGATTTGCCCAATTGTCGTATCGTATTTGAGTGCCAGGTGCGCCATCGTTTCCCCGTTGCTTACCTGATGCACCACCCAAAACTCCGAGCCGACTATCTGATGGCCGCACAGATTTGGTTTCCCCTCAGTGGCCATTATCAAATCAATTAAATGAATTGAATTCTTCGAATCTAAACATTTCTGATTGTATATATAGTATTTTATACACTAGAAATTTCGATAAATGCAGCGCCAACCTAAACTTTTAGATACAAATAGAGGTTTGCAGAAGTGAGCTCCAATAAAATGACCTTTAATTGATGTGAGCAGAAAGTAGTGTTCCAAATAAAAGATTTCGAATGAATTTAAATGCTGAGCGCAGAAGGGGAAACATATCTAATATGTAGAATATAGCGTTGTATTCTGTCAAATTCAATTCGAATTCATAACTCGCTCATTCAATTTGAGGCTGAATGCTTAATATTCCAAGTGCGCTCTTGCAGACAATTCCTTTGGTAATCAAGTACACCAGATCATTATATTTACATACTCCAACGCATAATTCGAGATTTCTTGCGCCTTGAGGATTCACCTTCTGTTTTCTAGATGGTTATCATGTAAGCATATTTTGCATGCTTCAATGCTTCAAAAGAATTAATGATTTTAATTAGATATATATAGAATAAAGAAATGTAAAGGTAAATAAAGTCACACACATTATATTCTTTGTATTTACGCGGACTAATCATTTATTTTCTCAGTATTTTTGCAATATATTTTGACTTACTTAGCCTGAACTTATTTTAAGATTTTGAAAAATAAAGACAGATCGAGCTTACACATCAACTCAACGTGTTAGAACAAACACATAAAAAAAAAGCTAACTAACAAAATAAATAGTCAATAAATGATTTGTGTTAAGTGTGATTAAGTAAACTGATAGGATACATAATTAACTTTCTTCAAACTTCGCTGATTACATTCCTGCAGAGGGTTATTTAACTTAGCTGTTAACGCTTGTTTCTCTCCTCTCTTCTCATTGGCCTATGCAAATAGTATGTGCCATATAATTGAAGCGAGAGAAATGGAAAAAAATATGGAAACTCTTTGCTTTTATGTTAAGCTGAGCGAATCCATTTTTCGGAAGGACGATTCCGCGTTGAGGGTAATGTGGCGTAAAGTCTTTTGATGGCAACCCGATTTAGAGTTTGATATCGCATTATAATAGGCGCAACAAAGGCAGCCATGTGTGTGTGTGTCAGAAGGGAAGTTTGTAATGATGACGCGCTGTTTCGAACTCAATTTACCCATCTTAAATGACTCATAGCATTAACAAACTCATTTTCAAATACAAATCTGTATACTAAGAAACCATTACTTGAATATAGCATTTAATATACAAATAAGTTTAAACCAGAGATTAAATAGCGAGATACCAGCCTTTGTGTCGCTTCCATGTAATGGCACTGCTACCCTGAGATCTGTGGTCATGGGTATCCAGATGGTTATCGAAGACGAGTCATATGTAAACTGACCCAATTCGAGCAAAGAAAGGCATGGTGAGTGCGCTTGGAGGTACAAGCTGCTGGGTTACATATTGGCGAACTGTTCTATGACTGTATAATAAGCTAGTTCCCATTTAGATTCCTCAACAAGAACTACGGTGCTATGATTAATCACCTTTCTGGGGTATATTTGCTGCCCGCAAAACCAGCTACGTGCGACTCTGCTTTTGCCATGAAAGTTTGTTTGCGACCATTTTCCTCTTCACCATTGGCATTGGTTTGAATGGGTCCATCAATTCGGGCTGTATGATCAAACATTTGGATCATATTATCGTATCTGATCCAACACGATCCATCATGATCCTCTAGTTGTAAACTGGCGCTTCCTTTTTTCTTATTGCGTCCTAGTTTGTTGCGCACGTGCCACATTCTTCTTCTGGTCAAAAGCAGTGGTAAATAAAACAGCTGCTGGTGCTCATGTGGTTTTTACTGATTTTATCATCATTACTTTTATTATTTTTGTTGTCGTTGTTATTGTTTCGTTTAGCTATATTTTCTTTGGTTTTGTTGTTATTGTTACAACAACAGCAACTCTTTGCTGCTCCTCCCTGTTATTTCTGAGGAAAAAAATCAATTTGTTGGCTTTTAGCCTGTGGCATTGTTCTGCTAATGATGCTGACATGTCACCACACACGATATTGGCACGTTGTAAGAATACCCACATAGGACATTAATCAAAATTTTCTGCCACTTTGGGCATTTGGAAGCCATCTTAAAGAACGTTCGACATACAATTTCAAATTTGTGACATTGTTTTGCCTGTGTTTCAATACGACATAAGCGAATTAATACGAGTATCGACAATAATTTATGGCACGTAGTACACAATGGTTATTCAATTTGGTCGTCATAAGTGGCTTAAGTGTCTAAAGTTACTCACAACATGTTTTTTGTTTACATATTAAAAATCCTTAAAGTCGTGTTTCCCGATTTGAATTTGATTTTATGACACTGGACATAGACAAGTTACATAAAATTATTATTATTATTCGAATTGTTTACTAAATCGAATACCAAGTAATAAGTCATGTTTTGTATACGCTCTAGAATATAATGCAGGATAACTCTAAGTTGCATGCGTTCCTCAACACTATGCTGTCAGATATGCATCTTTCTGCCTGTTTTGCCCAGCGTAAACGTTGGCCAATTAAATTTTCACTTTGCCTCACTATATATATTTATATATATATATATATGTACATACACGATATATTTATGTACTTGTGTGATGTCTTTATCATTTAGAAGCCACAAAGCGAAAGCCACTGCGAATAACGAAAACGGGTAACACTTCAACAAGTTTAAGCCGCTTAAGTAATAATTTGCTTGCACATCAAACAGTTCCCAACCCACATTCAACCCACCCACTACTGACAGTCGTTAGATACACTCGCTCGACTACAGATGCAGATACTCTCACACTCACACTCACACACACACCCACACACACACACACACACTTACCTGCAGCTGGCTGTGATGTAATAATCAGAACAGCCGCTGTGGGTGAAGGTAAAAGTTAGATGCTTGGTGGTGCATGCTACATGGTGCATGTTGCAGTCGGGTTGGCCAGCATGTTAACTTGTCTACACAATTCGTTTTGTCGCCAGCAAAGCGTCTAGATTGGGAGCACATGTAATTGGGTTTTCACTTGATTCAACATGCGCCAGAATGTCAAAGAATGCCGCAACCTCTTGGACCCTTTTCAGCATTCTGCTGCAAGGAAACGTTGCTCGGATTTCTTCAACTTTTTATCTTTTGATTAGAATCATGAATGCTTTTGCGATTTTAATCGAAACCGCGATTGCGTTTTGGTCTGCCATCAGGCTGAGCTTGATAATAATTGAGATACGTTTAAGCTGCATTGCATACACCAATACCCTAAACACGTAATACATTTTAAGTGCTTAAAGACACACAAATCAAAAACATAAGGTTGCTGCACTCTCTGAGCTGTTGTCAAGCAAAATAACTGAAGCATACTTTTATGGGCACACAGGGGACACGAAAAATGAGGCTGTAACTCAAGCATATCGCTGCGATTTCTGAAGTCTTGCATTCAAAGATAATGGGGTCGCCTATGAAACCAAACACTTCTACCAATTCCACCCGAAGATCGCAGAGGAGTGAGTCGATATACGAAAATAATTGTAAGGCAATTTGGTTTAATATGTATGTCCCATGAGTGGAACGCATTGTTTACTTCATGCATAAGTTAAGCCATACATTTGCATTGCGGTTGCTCCAGGACCCCAGGGCACCCTCGCTTGATACATGGTTGTGCTGCCAAATTCTCAGGAGATAACACTGACAGAATCAAATAAAGTATTCTTAACCATATCTGAATACAAATAAATATAAATATGCTTAAGTGCTTTGTTCCTCTCAGTTAGCTCATGGATTGTTGATGAACATTCAACTGATATGTAATTGTTGATACATCCTCTAAGAAATAACGAATAAAATTGATTTATAGATATATATATATATTAAATAATATTTAGTGATATAGGCATGCGAGAGTTTCTACCAAGTAGTTTTACATAATTTTGCAACTACATCGGATAAAAGACGGATGCTTGCTTGGCAAATATTCGATTTTTATGATTTGGCTGTCAGAGACAGACGCAGAGACTCATGACAAGCGGGGCTATTAAAATCTTATGTGCACTGACCAATTGAAAGCATTGTACACTTCAATTGCTGAACAAAAGAATTTTGTGGCTTAAGCTGTTGGGAATTTATATTTATGCAACCAGAGAGTGGAACGTAAACTACGGCATGCCATTGAACCATAATAGAGAAAATCAATCTGACAACGAGAGGCAAATCAAGAACAGATACCCGTCGCCCAAAACGCCCAGCACTTGACGTTCCAGCTCCCCCAACTTGCCCAGCTTGCCCAGCTTGCTAGCTGGCTAGCTCAAATATTCTGATAATATACCAGGCATAACGACGGCCAATACGAGACGCATGATTTTTGTGGCTTCAAGTGTGCGTTCTGAGCACTTTCTTATTTATGTTTGTATATTCAAGTTGATTGCCGCAAGCCAAATGTATTTGGCTGTTGCCACAAAATATAGATATGCATATACGTGTATATGTATGTGAATGTTGCAAGAATGCTATGCAAGTGCATTAGGGCTGAAAGATTATAATATCCATATAGCCGTGGCGAAAATACCATAACAGATCCATTTCGGGACATGCTGTCCTGTCAATATTAGTTTGCTGAGCGTTGCTTGCTCTGCTGGCATATTTCATTAGTCGCTCGCGTGTTCGCTTTGAGAGCCGGAAGTGGGGGACGGGAAAGTGCTCTATTGATTTATTTATTTGCAAGTAAACATATATGTGCATATACAATATGCAATATTGTTGCACAACACATAAAAACACACAAAAAAAAAAACAGAACAAAAACCATTAAAAACGAAAGCACAACATCATTGACCCAAATGCAAGTTGCACTGGGCCAACGAATCGGTTTGAGAGAATTCACAGTGTTTGACATTTTGCACAAAATGATTGGTTTTATTTGGATGCGCACACGCAGCAGGTGGGTGGCTGATGGAGGAGCAGAGAGAGGGCGACAGAGAGAGGGTGACAGAGAGAGAGAGGTGGAGGGGTTAAGAGATGTGGCCAGGGAAGTTGTAACCAGATATTGATGAACCAAAGCAGTTTTATCGCCAACCAGCCGGAAATTAATCACAGTTTCAAACGTGCAGCAAACCGTGCAATTCGTTTCGAAGAAACATCCATTCCCAATTGGGATTCATGAATGCCATCATGTGCATTGCGTGGATGAAAGAAAATAAAGATAGAATGAGACAAAGTGAAAGTGTCACAAAACGCACACAGCTCAACAGAAAAGAGCTTCGTAAAAGAAATCGCTAGAGTACCATATGATACAAATACCACCTAAATCAGATCGTTCGGCTAAATCCACCAGTTTAAATGCAATTTCGCTCTATTCATTAATAATGTTTTTGAAATCTTAAATAAATAATGTTTTGTTTCAAAACTTTCGCACGGATATTGTGGTTGTTACTACGGGACTTTGATTTAAGTGACTTTTACATCAATTTTTAATTTGATTTTTATGAGCTTTTACATTTTACATTGCCAAATTGTATTGTCGTTAAACCATTGCTAACTAAAGTGTAAAGATTCATAGAAGCTCTTAATGCAGAGATAAATTGTTCAATGTGAAAATAGTTTGAAAGGAGTATGGCCAAATAAGCTATTTTTAAACATACTGTGAGCCAAATACTATGTAATACATCATGTACATGTCATTGTTGTATAGGCTTATATTATTTCTGTAACTTTCCTCCAATAACGACGGAATAGAATAACAATCGCTCTCAGTTGCGCTAGAATAATGCAAGAATAATATTGTAGTTAACAACATTGGATAGTCAATGGCCTAGAAATGTAATCAATGGCCATGTATGTTGTAGATGCCAGACAGGATGGAACAAGAGAGTGATGCAACACAAAAGTTCGAAATTGCAGACAGTGCATAAAAAGAGGGCAAACTGTAAATACTGCAGTGCTGCATGGTAAAGGCTCGGTCCATGTTGGGGCTCGTTGTGTTTAGCGTTGCATTGCCCACTATTGGGAATGCATTCAGGCGTGTCCTTGAAGCGACCGCAGAAGCCTCTTTGTCTGCTAATGTTATTACCGGTACCGTGCAACCCCAGAAAGCGACGCAACCACTTGCTTTAGACCCCGTATCAGCGCTGATGCGCTTAGCCCGGCCACAATCTAGTAGGGGGACTGCCAGGGGGACTGGTCAAAAATTGTTATGCAAGAAGAGACACGATAGAGATGGCGAATGTGAAGCGTAGATGGGAGTGATGCTGGGAGAAAAGTCAGTCAGCTTGCAGTTGAAATAACTTAACCACCCATCAATTCGCTTAATGATTACGGTTCGGGTGACGCTCGGTCGCGGGCTTAGTGGGTTTAGCTGCTAACCATAGCTGCAGTCTATGTGTGTGTGTTGCGTGTGTGTGTGAGTCACAGGTGAATACGATATGAATATGGAAGTGCAACTGTTGCACTGTGGCTTCTCAAATATTATTACAAATGGCAATAGATATGCGCACCACAGAGACAAGAGTGAAAAATGGCAAAGGGTTTTGCGTTCGCAATACGTTTGCGGATTTTGAATTTGGTTACAGCATCAGCAGCAGCACCAGCAGCACCAGCAGCAATGTGCAAATCTCGTTATTAAAATCATGCACACACACAGCTAAAATATATTTATATGCTTAAACAGAGTAAGAGACAGACATACATAGAAATGTTGCGCACCATTTACGCGTTGCATGCGGCGACTGTGACTGTGACCAGCACCTTTGCCGGATGTGCACTTATGCCGCACTTCTATTTCCGCTGCCGTTCGCAGTTTGTTGTTTGTTGTTTGTTGCAACCACAATGCACTGATTTAGATTGATGGGCTGTCCATAACTACATATGCCACGCTCACTAATTAATCAACATTTTCTATTTCAGCATTGCACAACTCACTGAAAGTTTTCGTATGTCAGCAGTGAGAAATTTATAATTAATTTTCGTTAGATGGATTGGATTTAATTCGATTAGAAGATTATGCACAATTTCTCTAGTAAATCCTTAACTTATTCATATTAATGCACATATCGGCTTATAACATTTATGCGCAATATCTCACCTATAATTACTTCTTATGCTGAGTATCTAAAGAAAATGTACAAAAAGTAAGAAATAAAGAAGTAAATAAATATGAGCTTGCCGTTTTTAAGACGATTTATAAGTATGCAAATGGTAAATTTTATATGCCGAGCCTCAGGCCAATTGTCAAGTGAATACCAATGTTGGTAACACATTACTGCTGCAGTGCGGCAACGCTGCTGGTTGACGGCAACGTGGCACGTGTCAATCAATGTGACGCATTCAGTTTTGGCAAATATTTAGCAAAGTAACAACGAAAACTGTAAGCTGTAAATAAAAATAAACGATTTTCCGTTTGTAAATAACGCCCAGCAAAGGCAGTCACGAGCAGTCAGTAGCTGCTGTTGTGGTTATTGTGCTGGTTGTTGTTGATATTGCTGTTGTTGGCAGCGTGTGGCATGCAGCGAGAAAGCTAAGGCAAGGAAAATCCGCCTCACTTTGCTGATGCTGATGCTGATGCTGCTTGCTGCTTTAAGTAATCCGATTTAAAATGCACCAAATATATAATGCAGCCGCACAATCACATTCGCATGCGATCACGTCGACTTAGCCCAGCCAAGCGCTTCCCGTTCCTTTCCCGTTCCTTTCCCCTTCCCCTTCGCCTTCGCCTTCCCCTTTTTCCTTCCACTTCGACACCTTTCACAGTCACTGGCACTTTCAGTATGAGAAACGTTAAGGCGCCGTTAACGCCAACGCCATTGCAGTATTACGACGCCTGTTGTCAGTGTTGAATAACGTCAAGCTACACATATCGCACTTATGCACATCAACACATAGCAAAGCGAATATGTATGTATATAACCACATACATATATATATATATATATACATATTCATATATATAAGACATGTATATGTATATTCACAGATGTATGCAGAGACGACTTGCCATTGAGCTGAGCTGAGGATTGGATCGGTATCGGGAGCTCACTTGGCCTCCACTTACTGCTATTGCAGCTGCTGGCCGGCATGTTGGGAGTTTGTATTCGTATTTTGTGCATTACTTGCATATTTTATATATTTTTTACATTCCATTGTTGTGTCTGGATGGGATGTGTGGCGACTAGGACTAATCTTGGTTCGTTGCCGTCGTAGTTGTTCTTGTCGTTGTCGTTGTCGTTGGCAACGTCAGCAACGTTGTCGCCCACAAATTCAATCTGCATTTTATTTCAGTTTATTTCCTTAATCATGCACGCTTAAGAATCTTTGACTACCACACATACAATTCGGAGACTAACCAACACTGGCCGTGATGCGCAGCTTACAAAATGTGTTGCCTACCTTTGTGCACTTATTTGCCAACCACTTTTGTGCGTATTTGTGTAAATTCTATGAGAAATGAAGCTAAGTGATGACACCCCCTTAGCACCCCCCTTAACACGCACAACGTGTGGGCGTATTTTATCAGCAAATTAATGATTATTGCCACAATGCATATGAATACATAAATAAACAAAAATTCGCTATCAACAAATAAATGCATATATAAATAAGACACACTTGTTTATCTGCGTATATTATTTATTTTTATTATATATATATATATATATATATATATAAATGTATATAAGTATATGTCTCAACAGCGATGTATGCATTTCTGGCTGTTGGTGTGCGTTTGTCAGTCATAACAATAACAATGTAAAATCGCTTAGATTTCAACCGCAAAATGAGACCGCACATAAAGAGAGGCAGCATAAAAGAGATATCGCTATCTATATATAAATATATATTCATATATATTTATATACATATACATATACATATATATATATATATATATATATATATATATATATTCGTATGTATACATATAATGTGTGGTAAGCAGCGGAGGCACGCGTACAACGGAAAGGCGGAGTCGTAGCAGGAGCCCAAACAGAAGCAGCAGCAGTTTCTTCGTGCAATGCATGGGGCAAAGATATGCGAATGCCTTCGGGCACGTACAATCCATTCATTCAGCAAATACCAATAATAGACACGTACGATGCGTAAGAGAGACGGGCAGACAGAGATAAAGAGAGAGCGGTAGAGAGGAATAAGGGAGTGGAAAAGGGAAAGAGTTACGTGGAAAAAAAGCGTAGGGCTGAGGCATTTGAAAATGGCACAGTACCAGCAGCAACAGCACAACAAAAATTCAATGAATGCCAGCGCAAGTAAAGCAAATTTGCTAAAGACAATAGGACTTTCAAGTAACTACAAACACAGAGAAACAGAGAGAGAGAGAGAGAGAGAGAGAGAGAGAGAGAGAGAGAGAGAAAGCGTTGCGACACACATGGCATAAGAAAACAATATGGCAAAACAATATAGATAAGTTCAAACAACTGCCGTTTCCTACCGCACAACCTCTCCCCGTAAAAAACACACACGCCTTGGAATGAAAATGTTTTTCTTCTGGGCCAAAGAATTTACGCCACTTAATGCGTGTGCTGCCAACACAACAAAACAACAAAAGCAACAACTAACAAGTACAAATACGACGACAACTCACAGTTATAATAATAAGTATGTAAGTAGTTTGCCCTTTGACTTTCATCTGGCTGTAGCTGCTGCTGCTGCTGCTGCTGCTGCTGCTGTTGTTTCTGCTGCTGTTGTTGCTGTTGCTGCGTTGCATGCCACAGTGATCGTTAATCAACATTGCTCGCTGGCCCTCACTTACAGCACAGCAGCAGTGGAAGTGGAATTTTTTCAAGTGGAGCTTCTTCCGGTATTTTGTCATGACTTTGTCGCAATGAGTCGACACAGTTTGCCAGCCTGGCTGCCAGGCTGCCTGACTGCCTGCTTTTGTGGAATTTTCATCTTTTTTTGCTTTTTTTTCCCAAACCCCACATAAGCTGTCATACGCTGCGTATGCGCGACATTCTCTGTCAACAGCTGTCACTCAAACTCACGGAATGAAACACTTAAGAGATAAAAGTCTAACAGTGAACAAGAGAATGCAACGAGCAAAATTTTATTTAATTTGTTCGCTATATTTATTTTATAGCAACAATGTCAGAACTACAAAGCGATTATGAACAACTGAAATCGTCGTACGAACGTAATCAACTGCGATGTAGCCCGATGTGGAACGGCCTCAACCTTCAAGCGAACCTCCGCAATTTTTGTTTTAATGCAGAATTTATACTTCGAGTTATATACACATATAAGACGTGTTATCGATTTGCCAGCCTTCAGCGGGAGTGGCATAAAAGTGTTAACAATATGTTTGACATAGATTTGATCGAGCAACTAAACCAAGTTTGTGTCAAAACATATTTGTTAATAGTTTTTTCTCCACAAAAAAAAAAAAAAAACAACAGCAAAAAACCAATGGAATATGCCAAGTCAATTTTTTGCCACATTCAAAGAATCATTTGCTTAAAAGAAATTATAAAAAGGAGAATATAACACAACAGTTCAGAATGTGTAAATGGCATTTTGATTATTTATTGGCAGTTTGTCTTCTCGCAAAGTAGAACAACAAAATGCATAGCTTTGTGCTTTCGTAATGTGCCTTAACAGCTTATCAAGTTTTTGTTTTGCTATTTTTTTTTCTTCGCTTTTTCCTTTCTTTTTTTTTTGTGCTGTGCTTTTGTTGTCAGCTTAAGCTGTTGCCTTGCTCCGCGCTGTACTCGTCGCCTCACTAAACCCATTAAAACGTCATAATCAACATAAGCATAAGAATAATGCATAAAAAACGGAATAGAAAAGAACCAGAGCCAAAAAAGCTAGAAAAAAACAAAACAAAAAACAGAAGTAGAGGAAAAATTTTAAACGTATAGAAAAAATTGAGATTATTGTACGCTGGTCAGCCATTTTTACGTGTGTTGCGTTGCCAGCGAGTGAAACGAATCTGGATGCGCTCATTATTATTTTGCTGGCCTGGCCACAAAAGGCGACTAAAGCCTGGCCTTTGCTTAATTATGGTAATTAGCACACAAAACCAAAGAGCCAAAGAAAACTAAACGACCCGGGAGACGCTTTGCAGAGTGCAAAGTGCTATCTCGCTGCATTCGCCATCGCAGAAGCTGGATCGGGAACAGAAGCAGGAGCAGCAGCAGAAGCAGCAGCAGAAGCAGGAGCAGGAGCATCTCCAGAAGAAACTAAGCGGCAGCTTTGTCGTCATGATTATGGCGTTGACAACAACGGCTACGAAGACCGTGAGCTGGAGCAGGAGGACGATAATATAAATATTAAAAACATAGACCACAGACCAAAGTGACGTTCGAGAAAAGAAATGCGAAAACAGATTCGTAGGGAAAAGTGGAAGTAAAAAAGACGAAATGACCAGGCAGCGAAAAGGCCAAGAGCGAATTGCCATTGTGGTTGTGGCTCCTTAAACACCGCTTCATGGCGCGGCCACGCCTCCTTTTTGTCCTCACAATGCAATAATATTATGCAATATTTGTTTCAGATTGTCAGCTTTTCTGTTGTTCCTTTTTTTGTTTTTTGTCTTGTTTCGCCTTTTACTTTTGTTGCTTGCGCAGAAAATTTAATTTCGCTTACATTTTTCGGATCGCTTTAAAGGGTTTCCTCTGAAATTTGACATTGACAACAATAGGAAATAATAAGGTATATTTATAGAAAGTAATTATCACGCTCAAAGCTTTAAATCCATTTGCTAGAGTATAATAAATGCGATCGTTCCTTGCACAATTTCTCTTCGCATCTGTGTCATGCAAAGTCAATCAATACACAACTTGTACTTTCCAGCCTAAACTCAGCTACCAAAACCGAATGCCAAGAAAGGACTGAGCTCGAACCCCGAGCCCGTCAGTAATGCGAAATTTATTACGATGCTCAAATTGAAAGTAAGCGCCATTAAAAAACAATAAACTAAACATGTATGTAATAAATTGAGGCCAAAAACTGAGCAGAAAAAAAATCACCCACTCAAATGCATATACATTTGTACGTACACACTGTACATATATATTGATATATATATATAAATAGTATATAGACGCACATACGTAAAAATGTGGCTTAGATGACGGGTATTTGTGTTGAGCGGCAGCAAAAACTGTACAAAATAAATTGACCAAATCTGCTGGATAAAAGGATTTGAAAGCAATTAATTGCCAGAGCATGGCAACACATTGATTCCCGAAACAAATATACTAAAAACAACAACAATAGCAGCAACATACGAAACTAACACAGCAAATGCTTGCAACACCAAAGCCAAAAAGATCAGCTCAACATAATAAAAAATAAATAAATAGCATTCGGCACTATTCTTGTTGCTCCCATTTGCGAGGTATGATGAAAACGATAAAGTAAATACCCAAAACACGCTTCGTCACACACTAGCTACAAAAATACGGAAAGAAGACTAACTATATAGTTATAATTACAATAACTAAGCAAAACATCCACTCATTTTTCTACATTACCTTGCATAGATCCGCTTGACTCAGAAGACCATTGATCCATTGAGTGTAGTGCTGCGATTTGTTGAGATACGAAAAACATAGTTAAATTGATTACATTAAAATTGATTCATTCCTTTGTGGATGGATGGTGATTATTTGATTGTTTGAAGTTAGCCAGAAGTAGCTTTTGATGAGGGATTTGCTGCACTTGGATAGACCTTGGCTCCCTTCGTGTAATATCCACATAGTGCATACGCCACATAGTTAATGCCAATTCAATTCGGCAAATCATTTTCTTAGCTATTTGGGCATTGCATATTTCCGACCAGCTACTGTTGCAATAGCAATATCCTGGCTTTGCTTGTTGCCTTTTGTGGTTGCAAGTTTGCCATTTGCCTTCATACGCACCGTTGCACATTGGCATTTGTTTGCCTTGCATGTTTTTGTCTGTGTATCGGTGCGAGTATGTGTGTGTGTGTGTGTGTGTGTGTGTGTGTGTATGTGTGTATGTGTATGTGTATGTGTATGTGTATGTGTATGTGTATGTGTGTATGTGCCGTGTGTGTATAGTCTGCCCTTCGACGTGTGCCTGCTCTGTTGCAGCTTCTGTTGCCTTAGCAGCTCTTGCGGTTTATTATAACTGAATAAATCATGTAAATTACCACACACACACACACACATACACACAAACACACACACACACACACTTTCAGCACAAAAAGAAATACAAACATAAACATGAACCATTACTACACAGAGGCCTCGCACCTTCTTCTTAGCTGCCCTCACCAACAGCTACATGTACAACTTTTGGGGTTTTGCGTACTCCTTTTTTTGGCCAGCCCCTGATTTGGTTTGTATATCCTGGACCCATTAAAAATTGGTAAAAAGGAATAACGAAGTCGTACCAAAGTATGTAACAGGCTCTACGATCTCACAAAGTACGAATATCGACACATTTTCAACGCAATAAAGGCCACAATAAAGGCAAAGATTTATTATGAATATATAATAAGCCGGCCGAATTTATACAAATATTCTCATATTAATCTCATTATAATAAATTAAATAAATAAATGTATACATAAATATGAGCGTGCATGTGTGAGAAAGGTGGGGCAAGATAATCTGGGTTGAGGGTATATCGCAGTCGAGCTCACTCGGGTACAGCATTCTTACTTGTTTTTATTTGCATTAGATCAGACTAGACTTTTCGTTTTTTGAGAATTATTTTTCAAATTTTCATAGTTTTCACTTTAATTAAAAGTGTGGTCGTGGCTTTTGTGGCGTCCAATATGTGGCTAACTATATTACCAAACATGTCTGCAGACCACAGAGCTGCACAGTGCAAATTACAGGACTACCAACTCAATTTGGTTTGGGCTTTTGACAACAATATTATAAGAAGTAAGAATGCTATAGTCGAGAAAGCTGTGTAAATTAATGCACATAATCAATAATTCAAAGTATTTTGTTTCTCATAGGGATTAAGGAGCTCAAGTTAAAATGTAAATAATTGGAAAGCTGAATACTTTTGGCAAGCTAGCACAAGGCTAAGAAAAAGCCTCCGATGAGCCTGAAATAGTTTAATTAAATTATATTAATTGAATAATTTGACACAGCGAGCACAATTATCAACCTTAAATCGGTTAAGCCGTTTATCAGAATTTGAAAATTTGAGACAAGCACACGTACACACGCACACACGCACACACACACACACATATATATGTGTGTATATATATATGCACACCTCATAATTCATTGTGATCACTTTATAAATGCTTTCATAATTGCACGACTCAGATAAAATAATTTTATCTTCGGAGTCTTCAGCAGGTGATGTCAACGATGGCAATGCTGATTTACGTTGTGATTTGTTGTGATTATGATCATCATTAGTGGCATGAACCATTGTGGCCACAACATGCAGCATTACTTACCAATTAATTTGTAATTGCTAGTCAATCGTAAATCGCAGTTCAGTTCACTTCAGTTCGCATCTGCTCCGCATTGCATACTTTCCCGGTACCATAACGATCTGCTACGATTGGCGGTTTTGAGTTGAGAAAAAATATAAATAAATTTATACTTATGAATTTATATAATGCCCTTGAAGAGAATATTATGATTCTAATACGCATTGCATTTGATAACTCCGGTCCAATTTAGGATACATTGTATTATTGAGCAGAAGAATTAAGCATTGAAACCGTAGAAAGATAACCAAGCTTACCAGTTATCTATATTATAGTTCGCCTTACTAATAATATATAATTTGTTATTAATCAATATTGATTGATTAACAATTAGTAATTTTAACAAATATTACCACAGATGTGAGCAGTTGGACTCCGCTTGCCAATGGTATGCAACCATCGCCACACCAAATACATATAACTGTTTACACTTGGCATAATCAGGATTTGATTGCATGCATTCAGATGCGGATTCTGATTATGATTTTCACAGTAATTTTGACTTTGCAGTTAGATGAATGTTTCTGTTTGCGGTTGCATAGTTCAATGGTTTTGCCATTTCCAGTTGATTTGTCTGTGTGGTTGTGGGGTTGGCTGTGCCAAGAGTACGTTTGTCCGTTGGCAAGACTTTTTACGTGCGTTGTCATTTGTCATTTGCCATTTAATTTCGTTAATTAATTTGTTTGCCAAACTCAAAGTACAGAGCAGAAAGCAATGGCAGACGTGCGCAAGCTGCCGCAAAAGCCAAAAACAACAATTAAATATAAATCTTATAAATTTCTGTAGCCAAAACTTGCTCGCAACGCTTTTTGATTCACTCTCTCCTCTCTTTCTTTCCTTCTTTCTCTGCCTCCCTCTCTCTCTCTCTCTCTCTCTCTTTCTCTCTATCTATCTCTCTCCCCATCTATCTCTCTTTTGGATGGTTTCCGTTATTTGGCTGCGATTTTCGCCGTGCCACAGAACATATTTCATTTGGACTGCAACTTTGGCTCACGCCCACAGCTCAGAGACCCGCCCTCAGCCCAACGCCCGACGGCGCCATTTCTCAGGCCAAAAAACTTTACCAGGTCTTGAAAGGCAGCTACGAGCAGCTGCGACGCTTTGTTTTTTTTTTTGTCTTAAAATCTATGTCTACTTAAGGCAACCTCATGGGCACACACACACATACACACACATACACACACACACACACGCACACATGCACATATATAATTTAATTTAACTACTTTATTTGATGCAGCTTTCAGTTACTATGTTTTTTGGCAGAAAAGTGCAACAAGGCTACAAAACTACACCCATATCATGTCTACGCATGCCGAGAGACCCACAAAACGTTTGCTACAATTTCCACTCGTAAATGCTACTTTCCAAGAAATGCACACAGAAACACACACATATGCAACAAATGTGGAAAAGTACAATTATAATTGTCATAACACAAAAGCAGTTGAAGATCTACGGCCAAGTGCGAAAAGTTTCACGTGGGCGGACATTAATTTTGGCCGCAACGCCAAGGTCGAGATGAGTTCGAAGAATTTCTGAGAACACGCAAACAACTCGAGTAAAAACTGAGTATTCTCGAGTTTATTTTAAAGTTTAAAAAAAAAATAGAACAAATTAAGAACAGCTAAAAATGAAGAAGAAATGAATTGCCTTCTTTGTCGTGTTTTAATTACATATTTCACTACATTTATGTTAAATAATATTTATAGCCAAAGTTTAGCGATTGGAGTTGCAAAAGATCAGCTTAAGTTTATTATCTAAAACAGTTTGTTTTAATTGAATTCCCTTCGTTGGAAGTGTAACGCTCGAATATGTATGCGAATGCCTTTGAAGTGGAAGACAAAACTTTTACCCATTCACAGACATACCAAATCGTGATCGTATCAAATGCATTTCTTCATACACCGATAGTTGTCCATGTAGAGTTAGAGTTAACAAGTAATAACCAGAATTTTATTATTTGAAAATAAGAGTTGTATGTGTTTGTGACTATTTGTTGACATTTTCATTACTACGGACCTCATCTCAACCGTTATTGGAAAAGTGTTTAAGTTCACACAGCTTTTCAGCAACCCTCTTTTGCATCCTCTCTCTCTCTCTCTCTCTCTCTATCTGTCTCTCTCTCTATCTGGCTCTCTGTCTTGCTCTCTCTCGTGCTCACACTCGCTCTCTATGTCGCTGTATGCATGGGCGTGTGCCAGTGACACGTTGATAAATGACACTTGCAGCGTCAATGTGAATTTTATAAATTCTCGTAACTGCGCACAGAAAGCGCCAGACATCGTTGCCAGCTCCAAAAAGTTGCTTAGCATGACCAAAACAAAACGCTGACGCCAGCGCCTGGCAGCGACTGCGACAGAGCAACAGAGCTTTTTGTCGTTTTGCCTTCATCGTTGTCGTTGCTGTCGTTGGTGTTGCCATCGTTGCCGTCGTTGCCGTTGCGGCAGTTGCTTACTTTTTATGACACTTTTGCGGCTTATCAACGTCACTGCAAACACATGCACTTGAATCCGTGCCGCTTGCCGCTTGCCGCTTGCCGCACTTATATCTCGCCAACCACGGCCCAAACGGCCCTCACAACGCTGGCCATCCGTCGCCCTTAGCCGCATTATTTACATTGTCAACAAGATGTCGAGTGGTTTCTCACACCTCTCTCATAGTGTTTCCTGCTTCTTCTTTTTCCACCCACGGTGTATGAGCACATTAATATATATACATATATAGCAATGATCCATCTGTCCGTGTCTTCGACAGTTGTGGAGAGACAATAACTAGAAACTTCAAAGGTGGAATGTATTCTTCGTTATGTCAGCGAGCAGGCAAACTAACTAAAATTCAATATATACAGTTTGTAACCATGTTTCTCAATTATTTGTTTCAAAATGGCGTATTTTCAACTTTTGATGCAAAACCAAACAAATTTTTCAATTTCCACGGCTATTTGCCTTTGCCAAGGAATATAAAAAATACCAAGCGTGATGTCATCAGGCGCCCACCTGAGCAAGCCTGAGCAATAGTGTACACTCCATTCACCACAAGGCGTACACACACACACAAGACACACACACCTGCTTAACTTAATGTATAGATAGCTGTTTAATGGCAGCTGCACGCAACAAAAGTTGCAGTCAAACTTTGCCTGAGGTTGCATGCGGGTAAACCATGTACCTACTTCCTTTGCCAACTACAACAAAGTTACATTAAAGTTTTTTTTTTCGGGCTTACTGTCAATGTGGAAGAGCAGCAGAGTAAGCAGTGAGAAGAGAGAAGAGTAGAAAGAAGAGAAGATACTCGAACAGAAGCCAGTCGATTACCAATCATGCTCAACGCTCAATTTAAGCTCATTCAATGACATCACCACTAAACGGCACCACTTGAAAACAGTGCGAGGTGATCGAATTCAATTCACTTCAGTTATGGCCTACATGGAGTTGCCAGTGCCTTAGCAAGCTAACTTTTTGTCGTCAGACGTTATCGCCAAGAAAAAACAAATGCTTCAATGCTAAGCATTAGTCTAAGTTTACCCACGTAATCGTCTCATATAAGGCTATAATGATCCCTTTATGAATTTGACTGATTTGGCAATCTAACCATTCTTTCGACCTCCGAGTTAATCTATAAAATAACACAAAACGCACTTCGCAAACTGTCTCCGATGATACCCGAATGATACATGAAATACACGATAAGATATAACGAAAGTAAGTAAAAAAAAAAACAATATTCAACGAGCGATCAACCGATTAAAATGCATGTTCTATTTATTTTGCCAAACGTATATTTTATATATATAATATTTGATTTGTATCCATTTTTGTGAAACTGGCGAAGTCGCTGAGATCCATTTATTTCTACATTTAATCTGAATTTTTATACACTGTTGCATTCTTTTGCACAACATCAGTGTACCCCATTCCAGCGTATGTAATGGGTTCAGAGTATAAAAACCTGAAGAGCACTTCAACAAGGAAAACTAAAAGTTATGAAAACCATTGATTTACATAGCTGTTAAACATGTCACAGAGGAAAAATACTCATCGCCTGCCTGTCTCTCTATCTCTTTCTCCATCTATCCGCTGTCTTTGTCTCTGCGTTGCAGTGTGACAGCTAAGAAATGCAACTTGAAAGTTGAGTGAAAACTTCAATGCGCCATCGAGCGGAGTGCGCAGAGATTAAGTCAAATACTTGACAAGTCGCAGGTAACAAGTATAAACTTATAAAGTCATAAGTGTGCTTGTGTGTGCTTATATGCGTATGGTTGTGTATGTGTGTGTGTGTGTGTGTGTGTTGGTCTTTTGCAAAATTGCCGAAAAGTTTTCAAATTATTTTTGGTTATATAATTGGAATTGATAACTTTGGGCACAACGACGCGCGAGACGTACCAGCAAAAGGATCCCACAGTGCCAACTCTAACGAGTGCCTAACACACCCACGCGCACACTCCCACTCCCACTCCCACACCCACGCACACACACACACTCCCACTCCCACTCCCACACCCACACACACAAACTGCACTTGCATTTGTCAATAACAAGCAATTTAACAATTGGTACACAGACACACAAAAGCGAAATTCTTTCAAAGTTATCATTCAAACTTGAAAATCAATAAAACTTTTGATACAACAGGCTGAAAAAAATAAAATATTCCGAACCCGACGCTTCTCCGTCACCTTAACAAACCCAAATACGCCCCCATGCTGCATGCCCCAGCCCCTTTTGCACCTACCCACCGGATGGTTCACACGTGATATAACATTCGTATGAAGCAAAGGACAACCAAGACGAATCACATTTTCAAACATGAACCAAAATTAGGGCCACCCTTTTAATTTAACATACATATCTACGTATATTTTATATTTGTATATACATATATGTAAACCTTTTTGCTTTATTTTTATTTTATTTTTTTGTTTCTTTCTTTTTTATCGACTGCCATAACCCACTTAACTTTGTCTATCTGCCTTCGACTTTGACGGCGATGTCGACGATGCTAAAGAAAGTTAATTAAGAAAGTTTGATTTCTTATGGCTAAATAACGCTCGAAAGTTTTACTGACTGACAAATATCGAGGAATACTGGAAATAAAAATAAAACAAATAATAAATCACTTGATGAGACTGTCCAACCAATAAATACCCCGTAACAAAAAAAATGTACGTACCTGACAAATATTACTATATATATATATAATTTATAAGTAATTAGTTGACAAAGTTGATTTGTGAGCTTGCAGGAATATTTTAAATGACAAATGAGTGTTGCATACATTTATTGATTGTCATTTATATGTATATTGGATATTTTCAATTTCATAATAGCCATTTTGAAACATCCAAATATGCGTTAGAGGGTATAAAAATGATGATGTTGAGCCTTCCACGGCACACCCACAACGATTGTGATAAGCAAACCGAATGGCTGATTGCTCAAAGGGGTTGCCGCGATTGCCTTAACGACTGATGGTTAGTCGTTGGGTATTGAGGATGTTGGCCGTGGGTGGTGCTGGATCTGGGAAGGTGGTAACACTGCGAATGAGCAATAAAAAGTTTTGTGCGGCTTTTTGTCTGCATCGGTTAAAACAAATCAACAAATATTTGCTTAACATTTATATTTATATGCATTTTATATGACGATTACGAGTAGGATATTTATGAAGTGCAAAGATCCCTTCGATTTCTCATCTCTCGATGTCGTCAAATAAAGTTTGTTTTGCCATTATTTAAAAGGCCATATAAAAACACAACGGAAACCTGCTATCCAAATAGCTGGTTAGACAGATGAATTGCTCTGTAAATAAATTAAAAGAGTGAAAAATTTCATTTTATTTGAACAAGGGTACAAGTTTTCTCAGCCAAATTGTACCAAACCCTTCAGGCTACAAACTAAATTCGTTGAAATGCAATGTTTTTTTTAGTTTTGCGTAAATCCACAATCGTAAGTAAGTATATCAGTTTTCGTTGAGTGTTTTTTTTTGCTTTTTTTCTTTGATGTTGCGAACACGTTTCAGCATAGGATAGCCTCTCTAAAGCAGCCTATGCTAATTGGCCCAGCCAGCTGCAAGCAAGCGTTGGCACTGACATCATTCTGTGTTGCTGTTTCTGTTGCTGTTGTTCCTGTTGTTGGCTGTGACGATGTTGCTGGACAGACATTGGCCATTGTAGAAGATGTGGGGCGCATTAAAGGCGCTAAACAATTTAATGACTTCCTGCTAGTTAGGCACTGTACACAGTCACTCTAGTACTCACTTACAATGTCTGCACACAAATACACACACACACACACACACACACACACAGTACTGTGTGCCAACAAGAGGAACAATAATAAGACAGCTGTGCAAATGAGTGTTTCCCTTGGTCGACGGCCGCACAAAATGACAACAGGCGTCATTATGCCAGCGCAATGATACCCAAAAAAAAAAAAAAAGAAGTAATAATAAAAATAAAATAAATAAAAAAAGATAATAGGCTTAAGCTTTGTGGTTGCAACTATTTTTACTGTTACTCACTGTTGCATACTCTGTCTAATCGGTTAAAATAGCTAAGCCAAATCGAAATTAGTTAATTCTGATTTGAAAGGTATGCTCTTTTGCATCGTATATCTTTTTAAACTACATGTGCACCTATAAAGTCCTTAAATCGAACTTCTGTTTCTTTCGGATATGTTTAAAGCGATTTTATAGGCTCTTAAAATATTTAACAATCTCACGCAAAAGCTTTCCCATGGGGGATTCGGTGCCAAAATGTGCACTTAATGTGATGGTCGCAGTATTCTCTCTCTCTCTCTCTCTCTGTATATATATATATCTGTATCTCTCTCTCTCTCACTCTTGCTCTCTTTCACTCTCTTCTGTTTACTTCTTCCCTCTCTCTACGTATGGACGATGGACAACACCTACACGTTTTGCCTTTACGAACAAAGTATTCAAATTGAGGGAAAAACAAAATTTATGTCGCACTTACTCACAGTTGGAGACTGTGTGCGTGGAAGCAAAGATCGTAGAGTGTTCAGCAAGTACAACAAATTTCAATGGGAATTACCATTCTATAATTGCTCATACTTGGCCACATTTACATTTATTAAGAGACGACACCTTTGGCGAGCAGTTGCCAAAGTGCTTAGTGTGCGTTGATTATCCTCGTTTAATCGTGTTTTATTAGTTCCTTTCTAATGTTGTTCCCGTTGCTGTTGTCGTTATTGTTCTACTGTCTGCGTCTCATCTCCTTCCGCTTGATGTTGTGCAGCTGGGTTTGCCTTTTTTAAAATTATATTTCTGTCACCTCCCAGCAACCGGTAAATGTCTGAAAGACTTTCTTTGGCATTTGATCAGGTTTAAATAACACCGATAGGTCCACTTTGAAGATTGAGTAACATCTGCATCTAATAGATTAGGTTAGAAGCTATCCGCAATGACTCCAAATCTATATTTTATTTTACTTACAAAATGCTTGTTTTCTATCCAGTACAAAAACGAGTTCGGTTCGGATTTCTAAAAGTTAATAATTCTCTTTTAGCCTTTTGATCAAATGCTTAACGCGCTGCTTTATTGCGAATGAGGGTGCTTTTCGCTGCCAAGAATACCAAAAAAGCGTCATTGGCCTAATTCGTCTCTAATGGGTCAGATGATAAGCAAGATGTAATGACTCCAAATCTATATTTAATTTTACTTACAAATTTGCGGTCGCTCATAATAAGAATTATTATTATTATCGATAGGCAATTATCGTATACCACCACCAAAAGGGAAATTTAAAGGGCCACATTGCTGAAAGGGGGGAGCAAGTTGGCAGGGTCAGCGGGATCAGCATGTAGCATGTAGCGGCATTTTCCGCAAGGTGGCGCACCGACGGCGTATCTTTTCAGCCGGTGAGTGCGTTCCAGTATGGAATAAGTGCCATCACATGCTCCTAGGATAAGCCTTCAGTAACCGAAGTCGCGTAGTTCAAGAGCATTAAATTTAATCGAACCTCAAATTTAAATTCGAACGCATGAGCAGAAGGAAATTATTGTCACGCTCAAATAATAAATTGCGTACAAATTGTAAAAAAAGAAAAAGAAAAAACACATGACAGAAAAATCAAATCCATGCCCTGTCAGAGCCAAACAAATCATACATTGTGCCGAACCCACATTCAGCGCCCAGCGCGCAGTGCTCCAACGCATGCATTCTTCATTCAGTATATTTATGTAAATGTTGTATGTAGGCAATTATCTATGTATTTGAATGTTATGTTAAGTAATTTGTATATCTATTCGTTATTCATGTTCATATATTTATTCGTTCACATATTTATTATTAATTTAAATATCTTAGTACCATTGTTCATCAACAAAATCCGGCGTCCGGATTTTTGCCAAATTGGGGAAACAGTTTTTGCACAGCCCCCTGAGCTAGCCGAGGTTGCCCACTGTGAAACACTGGACGTGTTACAATTTCCTCAAATCTAACCAGGTGTGGGATTGCTTTAATTTCTTATGGCCAGCACACTTTTGGGGCGCTGCAGAATATTTATCGATTATCGCGCCATCTCTTTCTCACACATATTCGCCCTTAATTTTGCATAGATAGAATGCTTTCATCTGCTGAATAGATATGAGATCAATATGATAATAAGATTTGGGTGTTTCTTATCCGACCTTGATAATAAATGAAATAAAATTGATCTGCGTGTTGTATGGGATAACGTATATTCCAAGTTTCACGAAAGTAATTACATCGGGCCGACTACTTTATGGGGTCAGATACTTTTTTTCCTTTTGCCTGTTACATAAATTTGCAGGAAACCCTTATATCCTTTTTACTTCGGGGTACAAAAATAATGATGGAAGTTTGTTTGAATAATATATTAAAAAATAACAGATTAATATCCTTTCAGACTGAAACCCTGTATCAAAAAAAAAGTGCAAATCCATTGGCCGAAAATTTGTACCGCTTACACTGTTTTTATATTCCATTTTTTTCCTCGGCAATTTGAATACATCTGTCGGGCGTCAGTTTTGCGGCATATTTTATGGCATTTAATTTTATAAAATGAAACACACATGCAAATGACAAACGACAGGCGACAAGACCCTAAGACGGCACACAGTTACACAGCAAGAGCTATACAACAGGATTGGGTGATGGGTGATGGGAGTAGAGAGTTGGGAGTTGGGACACTGGGATGCTGGGAGAACCGAATAGAACAATCCAGCAACAAATACGTCAAGTGCTTGCTATGACCATCGTACATGTAGCTACATATATAAAGTGGTGACATGGCGACTGCTCACAAGCAGCTCACAACATTTTTGACAGCCGAATTTGTACTGAAATCAACACTGTTAATTCACTGTTAACTTGTGTGGAGCTCGAATTTTGTTTGTACGCTCAAAATAAATAACTGCAATATATCCTTGGACGCTCTCTGCTGACAAAAATATGTATAGACTCTGCGAAATTGAATTAAAGGCGCAACTTTTCTTCTTATAAAATTGAAAAAATATAATTTTTTTAAAAATTCTATGTTACGCATTATTTAATTTCATTAAATAATCGTTTATAAAGTAATTAAATTTAAAACAGCTAAAAACTTTGTATGCCAGAAATGTTGCGAGATGTTTCACAACTTTTTATTTATTTATTTCTTTCTAGGGAGTTTCCATCTAAGAACTGAGCTATAACCATAAAGGTTTGCTTCCCTTAAGAGAGCGATCAATAAGCGCTTCCCAACGCGGAAAGTCTGTTAAAAGCTGTGGTAGGAGACAGAGGACGTGGCGCTGGCAATTGGCAAAATAAAGCCAAAAACAAAACGATGACAGAACAAATTCATTGACGCAGCATGTAATAGCTGCGGCATTTATGGAAGCGAGTCCTAAGCAGAGATAAATGTCGTTACATGCTCAAAAATTGGCATGCGTTTTTAATTGACTCAAAACATAAGTCAACAACATTTTTCCCTGTCTGTATGGCGTTGCTATCGTAATGAAACAAATCAATACAACGCCTGCTTTTTCAAATATTTTTCCATATATTTGCCGCCATTTCCTAGCCAATTTGCTCCGTAGAGCTGGTTAACATGTGCTAATTCGTTAAACTCTTACAAATATATTCTTTTAAAGTTCAATAAACATATTTACAAAATATGTATAGTAGTTATGTGGCAAGCTGGTGACAATCGGCCACAAGTGAGACGATTCAGTCTAGAGACATGTTTTTTTTTTTTTTAAATGTTCGATAAATGAAATAAAGTGCGAACTGGTGCTGAGAATCTTAATCGGAAATGTGGTGAGAATCGCTGGGCGGTGAGCAGTAAGCGGTGCGCTGTGAAACATGCCACACGCTGTGAAAGTGGCGAAAGTGCCTCTAGTTTGTTGTCGGTTGTCTTTTACCCGCTTCGCATTTTTAAAACTTTCAGCTAAGAATTTTGGAAACAGACTTATTTAGACGCTCAACCTGGCCATGATTCAAGTAAAACTTTATGCAATAATGGCTCTCGACGAGAGCCTGAAACATTGGCCAGGCGAGTGGCAATGGATAGATAGTTATCCCGTTGAGCACGTTATTGCTAACATATGTTACCAAATGTTTTGAAAAAGGAGGCAAAAAAAATAGCCACAACATTAGCAGCAGCGTATCTCCAGGACACAACTGCAAACACTGGCCAATAGCACAGCGTGAAACTATGCAATCTTTGGCGTGTTAGGTGTATTGCAGTAATCCGCACTCTAACCGGAGACTGGCTCTCACGCCAACAGACTTCGGGCAAATTCAACTTCAAATCACTAGTTCGGCTCTCGCCTAGCACCTGCCGGAAACAGATTAAATACCATGTGAAGCACATCTCCAATCAACTTATCCCTCTGAGTGGGGCCTCTTTTGATCATGTGCCGCAACACAGAGAGCATGTAACGGATCAAATATGGCCAATGCGTTTTGAGCATTCAAAAGTCGTCTTAATCTTACCGAATCCAAACCTACAGATGCAGTACCAGACGGATAGCAACAGTAGCGATACATGCAATTTTGCAACAACTGCAACAAATCACTTTTTTGCTGTGCAAGCGGCGTTAACACGCCTACTACCAGCCCCTTCCCCAAACCGCCTACCTGTCTATTGAACAGTGCTCTGTCTGTTTACCTAGCTCGACCTGCCACGTTGTGGATGAAGCAGCGCGCTTAATTTATGGTTGCTTTCCTGTTTTAACTTGTATTAAAATTTCATGTTGTACGATTACTTCAACAAAATATATGTTTGTAACAATATATATATCTATCGGGTGTATCATATAAACCAGCTAACCAGCTCGTCCTGTCTGGGTGTGGATGTGGGCGTGGCATATAACTTTTTCGACAATTGTATGCCATTGTAGATTGAAATCATTTATTCGAAGAAGTATGTAGTATTTCCAATTGTTAGGTCGATTGTTCCTCTGCTGGATAATAAATTTAAGCTTGCAGTACTTCGACTAATAAGTTAATTTTACATCAATATTTTATTCATTTTCATAAATGTGCCAGATAGCTTTGACCGCTTCTTGTTTTCTTTTCCTATACAAAATATAATGTAATCCTCCTTCACCCTCCAACTAATGTAAAAATAAATAGTTTTTAAACACAATTTCAATATTAGGCATTCCATTCATGTCCGTACTTTACTTTAATTTGTATATTATATAAGTACATATATTGTAGTCCTCCTTCACCCCACAACTTATGTTAAAATTATAATACAATTTCATCAATAACAGCGCTTATATATTGTAGGATGCTAATCATAAATTATTAAGAGCTTAACATTGTCATAAATATATCCCAGTTGCACTAGCGTAGAAACTAATTTAGTTCAAACAATTTAATGAGATGATACAAGCTTAATATTGATATTTTACATTAATTTTGTTTTGTTTTGGTCACACTGAAAAAATACATGCTAAGAGCATTCATGCTAGCGCTTATTTCTGCACTGTGTCAATCAGTAGGCATGTCAAAGATAGCAGCCTGCTGAAAATCTGCGCAGCCAGCAATTAAAGCAGCTACAACAAAGCAGCTCTGCGGTGGTTTGGGTGGCTGGTGGTCGATTTGCGACTTGTCTGATCTGCCGGTCAGAAGGAAGCAGTTTGCCAAACAATTGCAAATCAAAATATTGCACTTACTCTCAAATGAGCTCACAAAGCGTCAAGAAGCACAAAACAAATCGTGCGAAAGAGCCAAAAGCCAAATGCAAAGACCAAGAGAGAGAGAGAGAGAGAGAGACGAACACCAGGCGTATAAAGGACAGAGGCAAATGTCCTTTTCGATGTCATTACGAACGTATCCAATCATTTGAGTCGCAGTTGGCAAACATAACACATAGATGACCACTCTTATACTGAGGACACTTGCACGACTTGTGTCGTTTGCAAGGTGCAACATTCGGTCGCAAGTTGTAGTGCAGTGCTGCAAACTGTTGTGCTGGCCTTAACAATGACATCAATTGGCTCCAACTGTGGCCATAAGTAATGCAAGATCCGAACTGTGTTCATGGTTATAGTTGTTGTTGTCCTTTGTTTTTTTTTTTGTTGTTGCAACGTCTACGTTAACAAAAGGTCGAATTGCTTTAAGCAGCGCCAGTACCAACAAATCGTTTATATCTAAATGTGGGCCCACTCAGCATTCGCTCAGATTCGCTTGGCAACTGGCAACTGCATTTTAGCTGAAAGTGAACGCGTTTACCCAGTTGTTGTTTTAAGGCCAGCCAGATAATTCACGTACAACTTCCAACACATGTTACACACACACACACACACATACACACATACACACATACATACATACAGGGGAAAACATCCATTCAATTTAGTGTAGACGTCAGCACAGTGGTCCTGGCAGCCTCCTAGCTAACGGCGCTTTCTGCATTCTGTGGCCTGCGCAAGCCAAATACAAATTCATCTAAATTGCAAGCCAACCGACCATCAGACGGCAACGAGATGCTCCAAACAGTTGAGCAATATGCAATGTGCAATGTGCAATGTGCAATGTGACCTGCTTGCCAAGGCTATGGCAAGCTATCGCTTTCCTTATCTCTCATATCGTCTTGATTTAGCTGCAGCTCCAGCTTTCAGCTTTCAGCCTTCAGCTTTGGCTTTGGCTTTAACTGCAGCTTTCGCCGCCTGGAATGCGACCTGTGCCTTGCCATTCTTTGTAAATACTTTCTCTCTCTCTCTCTCTCTCTTCCTCTTATTCTCTGTATCGAATTTTCTTGCATATTGTCACTGGGAATGTCATACAAATTGCGGGCTGCCCACCTCTGCCTGCTGCTTTATTATGTACTCGCAGTGCATGTGGGAGGTATAAATGGCCAATGGGACAAGGAAAGTGGTGCACTCTGACATAAATAATAAGCTAAAGAACGCACAAAATTTGTGTATGACCATCCTCTCGGCCATTGAATGTGCTTTATCGCCAGCTTATCATTGTGATACCGTCAATACGCACAACAACCGTAAGAGTTTCAAAACTGAGAGCCAGGCTATTGTTGGTTTGTCTCTATTTCATGTACAAACACTTGCTGATCTCTCCACTCTACTGTTCTAACTGAACCAGTTATATATATTATAGCCATTTCTGCAATACCTATTTAGATTTTGTCTACTTAGTATGCGATTATTTTCTGAATATGAATTATACGAATAATTAATGCAATTTAGTTGGTTTTGTAGTTTAAGCCACATAATTCCTTAGGTTAGGATGAACATATGTACATACCTCAGATGAAGCTGGGAGCTGTAGCTGCAGTTATTGAATGCGAGTGGTATACATATGTATCCATGTATCCACATACAAACATACATATATTATTTATTTGAGCCCAATGCGAAACGTATTTGGTGCTCGTCTGCACGGAGTCCAACTAAATAATCTTTGTGTAAAGTTTTTCTATGTGGCACTTGCGCAAAAGTTAGCAGGTTTAGCACACACAGCGAACTACCAGGCAGTGAACCACCATCTCTGACTGACCCTCACTCCAAAAAATAAAATAAAAAATAAGAGAAAGGGATGGCAATACGCGATGGAGCTGACGGTAGCTATGGCAACCGCCCACCGTGCGTGTAGATTCCACCGATTGCTGCCGCATGCATGCAGGTTGTAAGTTGCCAAGAGCAACCGCAGCAACAACAGCAGCTCTGCTCGTGGGTTTCGTTTTAAGGCCCGAGGCCAGATATGTTTTATGGAGAGAGTAAATGCCATTTGTGACCTGCCACGCAATTCACATACTTGTCCGGGTCGAACATTAGAAAGATGCAGTGTCGAAAATAACTAAATCTGAACAGAGCACTAAATCAACACCCAACATTGCATAACTCATTAATATTCCAGTAAATAATTCTATCCGTCAAAACTGTACGGGATTGTGAAAAGCAAAGATGAGGATGGCGTGGCTCAACCATTAAATTAGGTTATCAGTAATCTGCATTTTCAATTTTTTGCCTACCAATTTTGATTAATTTTAGAAGGAGGTTATCAGATTTTCATAGATTTTTATCAGATTTTTTTCGTCAATTCGTTATCCGAAAAACCGGATGAGATCATAATTCAATTTATGTGCTGGAAAAGTTGGTAAAGCTATTTAGATTCCAATTTAAAAATATTATATGCTGTTAGGTCTACTCAGAGACAAACAAACAAACAAACAACATTTTCATAGATGATTTTGCTTAAATAGCTCCAACTCGTAACCGGATTGGGTTTACGCACTCATTTACAATCATAAGCCGACAATACTCTTCACAAGTTAAGTGGGCTCAATCTAAGTGGTAATAAATCGATTGTTGCCGTTCTGTGGGTGCATCAATGCTTCACCTGAACTTTGTATTGTCAAATGGCATCATTGCAATGCAATAAAGGATGTGCAAGCAAAACTAATTTTAATTTTTAAAAATGTATTGCATTTTTGCTTGCTTGCTCAAAAGCATGTGCTTATGTGTGTGTGGTGTGTGTGTGTGTGTTTGAGTCTATAAGCTGCAATGACTTGCAGGTTCGGCGGCCAATGAGAGAAGTTGCTGATGCAGTTGTCTCTGCAGTTGCTCCACCGCTTTTACTGTCACTACAACTCCTCAAATGCGTTGCAGGAACCCTTTAATGATTGGCTGCCTGCTCCAGCTCGAGACTGGGCTGGCTGCATGGGTTGTCTTTTTGTTTGTCATGCTCAATGCATACAAATTACATTATAATATGCTAAGGAAGACATGAAAGTATATTGAAAAGACCCCAACCATAGAATGAAACGTAGCAAATGTTTATGAAGAAATAAACAAAAAAAAACGAGCAAATAACAAAACCAAGCAGTAGTTTCTAATTGTAATTCTTTTTGTGTCTTACCTGTAATATGACTGTGGGCTGCTAGCAAGCAATTTAGTTTACCGTTACCGAAATTGACAGACTTCCTGACGGATCAAACTGCCAAATTACTTCTATGTAGTAGTGATTGGGTCTTTCAGCTGCTTATTTATACATCCCGGGGAATTGTTTAGTACAATGAAATAATTTAAAGACAATTGAATTACATTTTCTTAGCATTGATGAAGATCTTCTACACCAAAAGAATTTTTGGACCGGTTTTTTAAATATTACTTATTCATAACTTACATGGATCACGATCGAATGATTTGTTAATGTTGATGTTACTTTATAAATTAAGCTTGAAATACTCTCAGTTAAGTAAGCTAAAGGTCGAAAGGCAATATGCAAAGAGCAAAGGGCATCAGAATATCAGAACTCTACATGTAATTTAGAAAATTGCAAATAACCCCATTGGCTGGGGAGTGGCGCGAACACTGAGTGAGAACATCGCAACATTGGGACACTGGGGAAAGAAAACGATTGGGAAAAGTTGGGGACATTCTCGCATAATTCGATTTATACACCCATATCTGCTTATTTGTTCTCTTATCATTTTGCTGAATTATGAGTATTTTTAATTTGACTTTTGTGATTTTTTTGAGTTGGTATTTTTAATTTGTACATGCATTCATTCAGTATACAAGTACATACATATGTACTATGTAACTTTAAATATATATACTTCCAAATGTTTGACTGATTCTTTGGCTGTTGCCTTCTTTAAAATTTGCCCCCACCGGCGGCGCCTGTCATTTCGTTTTATTACATTTCATTCTTGTCCTTATTGTTGCTTTTATGCTTTTGTCCAAAATTTACATGTACCTTTTTTAGTTGCAGCCTCTCCAGTTCCTGCTGCGTCATTGTCCTGGCACTTGTTTTTGTCCGCTGTCGCTGACGGTTAACATTATTGTGTTGTTGTTGTTGTTGTTGCTGCTGTTGTCCTTGTTACTGTTGGTAATAATGACATTTATTAATTGCTATGTAAATATCTTAAAGTCGCTTTTAATACGAATTAGAATGCAAATCGACAACGCAGCCGCTCGCCAAGCGAGCCAATTGAATTTGAATATCCGGCCGTCTCTGTCCCTCTCTGTCTCTCTGTCTCTCTCTAAACCTCGTTAGAAGAACAACAAATTGCTTTGATTTAAATTAAAAAATGTTTAAATGTTACTTGTGGATGGAAGAGAGCCAATCATTAAATCATATGAATGCGTACTTTCCGCTATTCATTTCAGCTGAATATTTCCACATTTTCAGCATTTACGCATATTTATGTTTTATTTATATTGTGCTCAACATAAATGTCATCTCAGTTACACTGTATGGCAATGTTGCTAAGCTTGTAAATCTCTTTTTAATTGCTTTTGACCACAAACAAATAGCAACAAAAACTCGACAACATCGCATCGACAGAGATAGGGACAGGGAGAGGAACAGGGAGGGGGGGACAGGAAAGAGTAACCACGGCAAAAGATTCAAAGACCTTTCTAGAGCCAAAAACCGCACCAAAACTAAAATGCAACTGGCAGAGCAACAGCACCCGCTGCAGCAGCCCATTTAGCTGTACAAATTGTTTAAATATATAGCAACAGACACACACACACGCACACACACACACACACACACATAGTCGAATGTGTGCCTAGGAGGAGCATCAGAGCCAAGCCGAGAATACTAGCTAAGCCGAGCCGAGCAGAGGCTACAGTCACAGTCAATTATACAAATTGCATTTGTGTTGCACACACAGGCGCACACACGCATACACACACACACGCACAGATACACACACGCAGACGCAGTCATAGACACAGACACAGACACACGTCGAACATTTTGTGTTGCCATTTGGCAACATGTTAGCCGCCATTTCCGGTCGGCCCATAGACAAGCTGTGACACAATGCAAAAGTTGCCCACACGTCACGCCGAGCGCACAAATCTACATATTACTCTCAGTCGCCCTCTCTTTCGCACCCACACATTCGCTTAACTCTACCTCTCTCTCTCACTCTGTCTCTCTACTTATGTATATATATCTATGTATCCTGTGTGGACATGACATGTGCTACTAGATGTGCGAATATTTGTTTTGCTCGCAAATGATGATTGAAACACAAAGAGGCTGAATCTTAATTGAAAGCCAATGGAGCGCACATGAAGCGAACGCTTCTCGACATTCATTTTAGTTGACATTTGCACTTTAATATTATTGGATTGCTGCTGCAGAAGCCCTCCAATCGCATGCACTGCTCAAACGTTCCACGTGTCACTTTTATATTAATTTCTTGTTCGTTACCCTTCATCCTGCTCTCTCTCTCTCTCTCACACTCTCTATTTCTATCTAGAGCGCCACAGATACACTATTACGAACAAAACTAGCTTACACATAATCCAGATAACATAAGTACTAAAGCAACTAATCTTTATGATATTAACAAAATATCGCATTTATTTATTTCGACGAAAATGACTGAGGCTGCCAAGGCCATTAATTTATTTTAAAAAATATATTAAAAAAAGAGACAAATTTTTCACATTTATTATATAGCTCCTTAGTAATCTTGCTTCCATTGTTTTTGGGCATTTGTCTTCAAAAATGTTTTTAAATTTGCAAATAAACAAAAACGGTTAATTCCACTAAAAGTCAAAACTATTCAGGATTGCAAATAAAAGATTTGCCTTGAGACCAGCCAACATTATGAGTTGATGGTGACATAATGAGGTCAGAGAAATAGTTGATCCGATCGTATTCAGGTGGAGTGGAACAAGTGCTAGTTGCTCGGCATTCTTATGGATAATGGCGACTGCGGAGCAAGCTTCTCTTTTACTATGCCCACACACCTCACACTTCAAAGTTATTATCGCTTGGATTAAAAGTTTGCGTTCAATGAGACCAACAGAGTTGGTTGACGGGTTGCGCTTGGCTTTGGCTACCAGATACTGGGCAGTGGGTGCTGGATGTAGGGTGTTGGGCATTGGGTTCTGAAAATTGGACTTCGTCTTGAAGCTGGCCTCAGTTTCTTTTTGCCCAGTTCATCTTATAATTAATTCACAGGCTGTGCAAAGTTTTGGGCCGCAACTGCAGGCGGCTACCACTTGGGTCTAGTTCCACACAAATGAAAATGCCGGCATGAAGCGAGTAAAAAAAAATTATAGTAGAAAAAAAACAAAAAAAACTCGGCTCAAGAAAAATCAGCAGGAAGCACTTGCAACTATGTGGCACAACGCAAAACTTTTCTTATACAAAATTATGGAAAAGTTTTATTTCCATGCATAACAGCGACGCACACAATATCACAAACAGCCAGACACAGACACTTGTATTTATTTGCAACGTATTTTTTATACCGCTCTCAGACACATGTATGTCTGTATGTATATTTCTACTTTACTTACATTGCCCAACTTTTTTGCACAGTGTGTGTGCAAGGGCGCATATATTTATTTAGTTTTGTTAGCGCGCTAAAAGTTTTCCAACTTGCTGAAAACGGCGTAAAATTGGCACGTCAAAAACCGGAAATTTAAGAAGCTATTCACAAACCTACACACACACACACACACACACACACAAACACGCACACACAAACATATGCACGCACGCACGTAGAAAATACATTTGCAGGAGCCATGCACTTTTCACACACTCAATGCTGTCATACCCATCAATTTTCTTCGCCTTTCTTAATACGCTTTTTAAATAATTCTTAAGCACATTTAGTACTCAGCATAATGAGATGAGCTATCACAAAAACTCCGATTTATAAATAATCCAATCAGCAACTTAAATGAAATGCAACTATACCCAATACATGGAAAATTCTATGCTTTTTGACTGCTTGATTATGGATAGGCAATCTCAATATTTGCAATAAATTCCTTTTCAAGGTATGCTCTCATGTGTACTCTAGATTATGTTCGGTAATTGGGATGAAGCAGCCTCGAGATTAGTTGAAATATATGGGTAAAGTATCAATCACAATGCTATCTGCCCACAAAACTTAACCCGTTTCGACTAATCGAAATGGCGTTGCGAAAGTTGCTAAACGTTAGCCAGTTTATTTAATTACATATATTTACTGGCCCCAAACAGGTCATCGGACAGAATGAGATTGAAATTAACGAGCAGCCGTTAATGACCCTGTCCGGTCCTGCCGTCAAAGCCAATAAAATTGCCGAGCAGGTGGGGTATGGGGGGTGTGGGGGTCGAAGCAGTGGACAATCAAACCGACGAACATTCCAAAAAGGCGGGGCAGTCTACTGATGTATGGTGGGTGGTGGTTGGGTTGGTGCTACCAGTGCCGGACTCTCTCTCTATCTGTGGGGTCAAATCGAGTTCAATAATTTTAATAGAATTCACACTGAATGCGTCGCAAACAAGTAATAGTGAGATGGAGTTTATTAACTAGCTATCCTATCCAATTCTCTACTTTGCTGTCCTGCTGTGTTGTATTGGGTACTGAGCGATTGGCGACGTGTATACGATAATCAAGTAATTTCCATTATGCCAGATCTTGCCGGCGCTTGCACCTAGGGGCCATAAAATCGGCGCTAAATTGCGATTGTGTCGCGACTGTGAGACACCGATATGACTACACTTACACACACACACACACACACACACAAACATAAAGAAAGCCAAGCATAGAAGCGGGCATACACATTACGCATACGACGCGGCTCACACAAAAGCAAATCGAATTGCGAATTGGTTGCGATAAAGCAGCAACACATTCAAAGTGAAGCCACACAAAGCTGTTGTTGTTGGTTCTCTTGTTTCTATTGTTATTGTTGTTGCTGTTGTTGTTCTTACTGGTTTTGACTATTTATTGAGCAAAGCATTTCATTGTCCTGCCGTTCACTTGGCTTTGCTTTTAGACAACTTTTTCAGTACTCTTCGCTGTGTGCTTTTAAGGAGCACACGATAATGGCCACTGATGCATGTGTTCGTTTCTCTGTGTGTATGTGTGTGTGTGTGTGTGTGTTTGTGTGTGTGTTTGTGTGTGTATTTGTGTGTATATTTGAAACTGTATCACTGTATCCCTCCCTCGCTATCTACCGCTTTGTGTCAGCACTTTGTGACAACAATGTGCTTGTGGGGCTAACCTAACGCTCCTTGGCCCACCGATAATGGCGAAGGAAACGGAAGCGACATACTTACTTAGACGACGCTTTAGATAGAGGCCGCATGCTGGATGACCAAAAGCAGCAGCAGGAGTACGAGGAACAGCAGAAGCTGGCGCAGCAGCAGCCAGCGCTCATTGTTTGTAGTGCAAAAGAGCAATTTGTGCTAAGTATGCGTGGCCAACGCAATTGCTTTGCTGGCTTGGGTGGATTTCGAACATTCCGCAAAAGACGAAGTGGTCACAATATCAAAGTGCCAGTACTTTTCAATGTCAATACTAGCTGAATGTAAATGTCAACACAAACATCAGAGTACCAGCTACCAAAGTAGCAGTATAAAACACAGCAGTACAATGATGACAGTCCTGACTCAACGCCAGTTGTGTTAATATTAATTGCTGATATTCTTCGATTATTATATTTTTTAATAGTTACATACATTGTGCTTATAATAAATACTTAAGTTGTTAAGACAACAGTCGTTTTAAAGTACTAAATTACATTGTTTTAATAATCATCAACCAACTCTGATACTGAGTAATATTTGCTAGAAACAAAACTGAAAAAACTTATTGGTGGTAGGGATGGGGCTCATCAAAAGTCACTAGCCTTGGAAAACATTAAGTAATCTAACTTTCCAATTCTCTGAAACTGTGGAAAAATGGGTTTAGTCAATTATTAAGGACTGGCGTTTGATCGATTCGTAACCACAAAACTCACAAGACTGACAAAAATATATATGATAATCTCAGTTTTAATCTCTAGTTTTAAATTGAAAACTGTGTAAGCCATATTATTTTGATACTTTCAGCAATATGCGATTCGCTAGTCTCGCACTAGGTTCGGAGTGAAAGTAGTCGCGTATTAGTCAAGAATAGAGAATAGAAAGTAAGTGTATTTGCTCATCAATTGTCACTTTTTGTTGTGGGAGCGTGCGTGTGTAAACAGTTAATTGTTTACGTGTATATATCACAATGGTCGCCTAGCACGCTCCCGGTCACACTCTCGACATTACTTGCTTTTCTTCTCCGCTCCCCACTCCCCCGCGCACTGCCGCTGCTGTCGTCGCCAAATTGAGTCATTAGCAGATATATACTCGTAAAACGAAATGGTCACACAGCTCATTGGCACGTTCCGAGCGTCAATGATGACGTTGACATAGCCGCTGTTTTATAAACACATATGCGCATTACGCATACGCATACGCATACGCCAACGCCAACATCCATACCCCCCCCCCCCCCCCCCCCCCCCACACACACACACCAATCCCCCTCCAAACATTTTCCACTTAACCGCACTGCTCAGTTGTTCGGCGAGCAACAGCCAAAAAAGAGCGTGCAACGATTACAGTAAGAAGTAAGTCCAGAATAATGCCAGTGTTGCCAGCTAGTTAGCTTTTATGTTCGACCATCAACTGGTTGCCTTTTAATTGTAATGCCAGCAACAGAGTCTTTTTATGTCGGTTCTTCGTTTCATATGTGCACATCTCACTTTATTGCCTTCAGTTCTTCACTTTAAACTCATCTGTAAGCCCCACTTTAGACGCCTCAGTTGATAAACATCTCTAAGAATACAATATTTTCATAACCTGAACTGCATAAAAATGGGTGAACGAAACTTTACATTTGGAATATAAGTTCTGCATATAAGTTCTCAATCCATTAGAATATTGACCACAAAAAAATATTACTTTAGAGGTTTGGGTTTCTCAATGCATCTGAATATTTTGGAATATTGTGCATGTCACAATGATGCGCAATATAAGCTTTAGCATTGTGCACCTGGTCAAGCAAAATGGTTCAGTTTATTTGCGCGCGACAGGTTCAAAACAGCGAACCAGGAGACGCAGGGGAAGGAGCGAAAGAGCAGAGAGAGAGCAGAGAGAGAGCAGCTCGTAATTCAACACGTGGTGAGTGTGCGCCGCTAGTGCTGCTGTGGTGGCTTCATGTCTAGCATTTAAGAGAGCCGCTGCAATGCAAAGAGAGTCAGAGTCAAAGTCAAAGTCAAAGACAGAAACAGAAACAGCGTCAAAATCGTTATGCAAATACTGATCCACCAAAAACAACAACAGCTACAAAAACAACAACAACGACGACAGCAACGAGAGTAAGAGCAACATAAGCAAACTGTCTGAAAGCGTTTACTGTTGTTTAACGCATCGCATAACTCAAAACGTTCGTTAGGCAAGCAAGCAAAACAGTTACGCTAGCGGAGCGTCCAGCGTGCATTAAATGACTGCCTGACTGACTATCTGACTGACTCGCTGACTGCCTGACTAACACAAGCACTCACACACAAACACACACGCATAAAAAAAAATAAATAAAAAATACTGAGAGCAAACGACCCACGCACTTGGACAAGCCTTGAAGCATACTTTGATAACTTTGAAGTGCACTTGCAACGGGTGTGTGCTGCTGCTGTTGCTGTTGCTGTTGCTGTTGCTGTTCTTGTTATTGTTCTTGTTCTTGCTGTGACTGCCGCCACTGCCGCTTTGACTTGACAAACTAAAAAAAAGCCATTTGTCAGCCGCGAGCTCTACACGCGTCTATACGTGTAGCAGAAACAACAAGGGTCATTCGTTATAAGAGTACACTTTGGCGTCTTGGTCAGAGAGGGGTGTTGCAAGGGTCCCTTATGTAGGCAATCGTGTGCCGCAAGTTGGCAACACACATTTAACATAAGAATGATGGCAAATGTTGACAAAGCCACGAGTGTTGCCAGGAGAGCACAATACATCCTCTGCGAACAATTTGTTTAACACTTATTTCAAATAATAATGCACTTTAGGCCCATGTATCCATGCACAAGTAATTAGATATTGGATAAAATGAAATAATAAATAATAATAATTAACAAAAACTAGTATGAATGCTGAAGTTGAAAGAGCTACACTATGTCATACCCTGTAACCAGTTGTTATATATATTATTCTAGTTTTATTATCATATGTCCTCAAATTTAACCAGATACTGGAGAAATAATTTTTATCGATTATTGTGCCATAAACAAAATGCTTGCATCTCCTGGATGGTAATGAGATCAATATGAGAATATATTTTCGACTTGGACGTTTCTTTCGATTTAGATGACATTTGGACAGTATATAGAAAACACTTTTTGGGATCGGAGATGCTTCCTTCTGCCTCTTACATACATTTGCACAAAATCATTATATACTTTTTACCAATTTTTAGAGGGTTCAGTGTATAATAATAATAATAATAATTCAGTTGCCTTCCCATGGAGGGATATTATAATGTTTGTTTGTGGGATAATTAATTAGGCATATTTATATTGTTTCCGAAATAAGCCGAGGTCCATTAGGAAGTCGGAAAGCAAAGGATATTAAATTCGATGTGCTGCTATTTATTTATATGGCTTAAGGATTTATGTGAAAATTAATTTGCAGCTTGATATGGTTTTCACTTCACTGATATGTTTTAATTAATTATAGTTCTGTAAGCACTTAAGCAATAGTTAAACTCTCAAGCCTTAAGTGCATTTTTCAACAATATTTATTTAACAGTGCCAGATTAGTTGAATTAATCGGCGTGCGAATTGTTTAAGATGTCGACAACATAATTAAAATTGCATGCATTTCACTGCTGCTGACAACTTACAGGACCGATATGAGGCAACCCTTTTGTTATAATTGTTGTAGTTGCAGCTGCTGTTTTTGCCATTGGCGATGCATTCGCGCTTATCGCGTGAATTGCCAACATTGGTTGATAATGTGAATGCGTCTGCTCGCATTGCTGCAGGTGTATTTCTGGCAACTGCACAAAACTAAGTAGCTGTGCTTTAAGCCTATCCCACACAACAATTCCTGTCATTGCCAGTCGTACACATACGCACAAGCAAACCCTTGAGCGTCAACAGCAACAACAACAGCAACAACAACAGCAGCAGCAGCAACACAAAGAAATAACGAAAAGTTAAAGCGGTCGCTGTCGCTGTTGACATTTCTTAGCCAACCACACAGAGATTCGAGTCGTATAATTATATTGCATACCTCAGGGCGCAGAGAGTAATCAGTACGCATTATTGCATTGTCTACTTAGTGGCAACACGTAGTTACACACAGAGTGCCAATCGCCGGATAACAAATAACAAACAAAATTAACAACAACATTAAGAGGCATATAATTAAAAAATAAAAAAAAAACAGCCCAAAAACACACTGAGATTATTGCAGCTCATCTTTATGTAGGTTTTTTTTATATATATTTATTTGTTGCAGTGCAAGGAGGGCCAGGCTTCATTGAAAGGCAGACAGCCAACAACAACAACAGCAGCAACAGCAACAACAACAACCGTAATAATAGTGTGTGTGTCGACTTGGGGCTGATAAAGGCAAAATAGCAGTCACCAAGTCCTGGACTTCATTTTGCCAGCCACAAGAACTTCATTTGCGTATGGCAGCACCCATCGTTACAGCGTGAATATCAGTCAGCACACATCCACACCCATAAACCCACACACACACACACACACACACACACACACATACACACACACACACACACGAACACAAACGTACTCGTAGAAACAGAAGCAGTTGTGTAACCTGGCAACACATTTGGTTGGGCTGCTCAATGTTTGCATATGAGTCTGGCGCTCGCTGCTGCTCATTTTAATAATATTAATAATATTAAAAGGTAAATATCAAATGTCAGTGCAGCTGGCATTGATCTATGGTAAGGCCATCTACATATATGATGACAGACAGACGCCACACACACACATATATATATATATATATATATATATATATATAGACATACTTCAGCCAGTTGTCAGAGTTAAACAATGCCGTGCTTGGTGCAAATATGCTTATGAGAGAACTTCGCATTTCATTTAAGTTCATCCCATATTTATCATAAACTGAATTTTGAGCGATTGTTAAGTCTACTTCACTTCATCCCCATGTTCTGTTATATATCCTTGCTGAGGGTGTTATAACTTTGACGTCAAGCATGTAACGCTTTGAAAGTGACTAGTCAAATACACATTTTCTTATCAATATCACAATGGAACAATCGTTCGCAATAAGATTTCTTGCATGAGCAACTCTATATATATATAGAGAATATATATGTATATATTTCTCAATACTTTGAAAGCTATGCCAAATAATTATCAACATCGCATCACACGTTATATATAACAATCACAAGAACAACTGCTCGGATTGTTAATTTAGATGTGAGTTCCATCTGCAAGGGTATTAAAACTTCCCAAATTTACGCGAACGTTTTTATGTTCAGATTTATTTATCAGCGATTGCATGCATGCATTATAAGCTCGAGTTTAATTTGATTAAATGGGGACCAACAAGAGGAAGCATTGCCAGCATTACAAAAAAGTTTCCGTCCGCAAATGTGTATGGAAGTTCGCATGAACACTGTAAATAGCTGCCGCCTAAGAGGCTTACATTGCAATGAAGGGCGGCGCAGAGGAATTAACTAAATAATCAATGGCAATAGACATGCTGCAAATTTACGTTAAGTAAGCAAGCAATCATAAAGAGCTTAAGACACAGCTGTAGCCACCATACCATAATTGTATTTAAAGCTTAAAGCTATCAGCGAACATTATATCTTATCTTTAAATAACTGTAAGATTGTTAATTTCATTACATTAATTTCTTTTTTATTGTATTTTTCACACTTTAACCCCAATATAAAAGAGACGAAAAAGTATATTCTTCAGTTCAAACTATTAGTTGTTTGGCTTAAGTTGAATATATTAATCTGTTAGTTAAAGTGCAATGGATTCATTGTGTGCAGATACTATTCGAATATCAAATATCTGGGAGAGTCTTTGTGATTAATATCAAGTTGAAATTGGCTTGTGTCTCTATTTGGCCAACGATTGGGAATTTATGTAGCTTATTATCTTAAGAGTGCTGCCTAATGGTACCAATCTCAACTGCAGAAGCGCAACAATCATGACATATGATATTGCTTATTGGCCATGTACTTTCAGCCATAACTGAATACAATTTGCTTAATTGAATTTATGAAATATTCTCGCAGTACTCACGCCCGAAGTGTCGATGCCAATGCTGGTGTCATTAAACACTTAAAGGCCCTTAAAATGTGTCAGGGAGGCAAAATAGTGAGCAGTAAAGTGACAGCGGTTCGGCGGTTTTGGCGGTTTTCTGGCCCGGTGTTGCCATAAAACCACTAAAGCACAAACTGTCAATCATGAGCATTGGAACACGAATTGCCAACGAAAACAATTAAGCATGATTACAGTAAGTGTAACAAGCAACAAGCAACAACAACAATGGCAACAATTAGATATTTATGTAAATTATATACACGAATCGAGTAACAGGCAGCCCTGCGAAAGGAGTGCGAAACGCTGCCACAATCAGGCAGCAGACAGATGATGAGTCCCAGACCGCATTTGCATAAGTTGCCAGGGACAATGTTGAAGCGTGGTCTAGGGGGAGGTGATGGGGAGCTAGACAGTGCAGAAGCCCTCCACAACAGCAATCGCAGCGCCAGTAATTAGGAGCAATTACAAAAACACGAACAACAACAACCACTACAGCAATCGGAACAGGCAATGCTCGTCAAATACACAAGCGCACATAGCAATAAATTTGACGCCAAAGCATGGCATTAACTAATTAATTGTGTTAAGTAAGCCACAAAGCAAACAAACAAACCCAACAATCAAACAATACAAAGCAACCACAGCGAGGAACGCAACTCGACTATGGGAGAGCTGGACAGCTCGACAGCTGGACAATTGCACAGTCAAAGGGCGAAATGAACAAGGACAAAGACTTATGTGTTGGCCTGAGTTAGAACGCGGACGGGGAGTGAGTGCGGTGGTCGCGCAAGAAAGCAGCCACAAATTGTCTGTCAATTGGTTGGCCATTTGAATTTGTCATTTTGTCGCCAGCACAAAAGCAGCACCACTCATTCTTCACAGTTGAAATGAAAAAGTTCAGAAACAGAACAGTACTCAAACATAATGCAGTACAGTTTTAATAAATACAAAAATAAATAAATAAGAAATCAAACCCAATTCAATCATAAATATTGTAAATATAAATCAAAAAGTCAGCTTGCTTCAAAGCAAAATCATTTTGTATTGCGTTGATTTGATCTATGCTTGATTTGTGGAATCATTATAATGAATACGAATGAATGGATATGACTTTCTCATGTGCAAAACAGAATCCATGACTCAATTGAATTGGTATTGCGAAAAAAGGATATTAATTTTAGATCGTTAGTACATTAAAAATATATTTATTTAATTGGACGTTGAAGGACTGACTAACTTGAATATACTGGCCCAACGACACCAATCACAAATGGCGACTTTACGCCTATTATTAGTATTCCAGCTAAGACCCCGAAAGGAAAGCAAGCAGAAATTGTATTTGTACAGATTCTATTTTATCCAGAGGAACCATATTCATATTGAAAAAGTATTCATATTTTAAAAGTTTTTAGGTAAAAATAAAAACAAAACGAAAATAATATTTGTTAAGTCTCCTTTTAAATTCGATTCGTGCAGTGTATTTAGCAGAGCAGTTTTAAAACAATTCACTTGAGCATAAGGCCAATTTAAGAAACATTTTTGTTAAACAGTTGTAGAAGAAGACCAGTTGACTAAATTTGAAAATGAATTGCCAAATTTGAGAACACATTTGTTATTTATTTGATTGCCTTGGGATTAAGATATGGTTATACACACACAGAAGCCATGCACATTTGGACCATATTGGTGTCCGTATTTGTGTAATATTTTTTAAATCAAGATTTTGTAGTCTTTGCTTCTTCTGATTTATGTACTTTTAAGGAAAGACAACCAATTGTAACGAGCTCAAGGTTCACCAAAATAGAAAATAGACAACAAATTGTATGCATTGTGATGAGAAGTCTCAGATTTATGGGAACGAATTATGATAAGATGACTGAAATGCTTGTTTGTTTCAATTTGAAGCATACAATTCGACCAATTAATTGGGCACTTAGTCTGCCGTCTAATTCAATTTGCATCCACTCAGACGTGACGAAGGAGCAGAGTGCCGAGGACGATGATGGTGACAGCTCGACATAATCATAAAATCAAATAAAAATGGCCAAAATGAATTTTTCAGTTTAATGTTGTCTACACTTTGGCACTGTGCCGTTGGCTAAAACGATGAATTACACAAATTTGTCTATAATAACAATGCAGAGCTCTCAATTGTCTACGGCTATGAGAGATGACTTATGCTTCACTTTACTGTTACTACTACTATTACTATTAAAACTGGTTGTAGCATCGATATCTGCCAGCTAGAAGTCTGACATTGTGGATGCCAATAAAATTGTATTTCATAAATGCACCAAGAGGATTTTGCAATTGTAATTTGTACAAAGTACGGAAGCACATAAATCGGGCAGCAGTAGTGCATACCGGGGCAGCTGCATACACTCCATCAGTTAGCTGGAAATAGTCACGCACACACACACACACACACACACCCATACATGCACACACATGCATATTGTGTTCATGCATAAAATTCTTTGATTCTTGCAGTTTATTTGATTCAAGTTTAGCATGAAATTTGCTACAGCTTCAGGCCATCGACAAATAGATGGATAAACGGTTGGATGCGGCGCAAACTGGCGGGGAAGAGAGGTATTGTATGGCTCTATCGTTTCTGGTAGTAAAAAAGCTCAAATATGATCTACATTTTAGTGCGTAATTGTTGTGCATTATGCAGGAGCGTTATGTCATCTGAATGCTGCGCCCACATGTCGTATACTTAATGAGCGACCATAAAAACGCGTCTGTGTCGCCCATCAAACAACTTAAATGCCCGAAATTTTGAGCACCTGAGGCAGCTGTATACCTGCAAAACTTTGGCAATTAAAATGAAGGCTGTCTATATAGCAACATCAACAGTTACCAACTGCGCTCCCACTCTCCCCTCTCTATTCAGCAATCAGGCAGCAGTTGCTTCACTTCAGTGATTTTAGCTTAGTCAAATTGTCAACTTTTCAACTGTTGAGCTGGTCAACTGGGCAGCTGGACAGTTAGACAGTTGGACAACTGGCTACCAAGTTGTTTGCACATTGCCCATTTCAAGAACTTATTTGTGCAGCTGATGAATTTGCCTGAGTTCGACAAATACGACAACAACAAGCCAACAAAAAACCAAATCTGATCTAGTTGCAAGTGCCCGACCAACAGATGCACTGAAAACAAATTTAATGTGGACCAAAAATAACAATTAAACAGTATAAGGAAATGGCATTAATAAACAGGATTTCAATAAAGATCTGTATTTAGCCTAGTTGAATTAAATCTTACCGAACAACCTTCTGTGACAGATGACACTTTTCCAAATTGGAATCTAAAAATGTTGCTGTCTTCTCCTGAACACATTTTGCTTGGATACCAAAAAAAAAAAATTGAGATCGCTTTAAGCTATTAGCAGCTGGATGATGGCTGCTGTCTGCAGTCAGAAAGTGCAGCAAGGAGGATGACTAAACTGTCAGTTTTCTTGCTGTTTTCTCCGGCTGAGCATGCCAAAATTTATGAAGGCAAAAACAAAAATGAAAAAAAAAACAAAGAAAAGAAAAGGCTAACCAAATGGGCATCACACACCTCTCGATGCCAAGTAGTATATGCAAAAAAGCGCCGTTATTTTTTCGTTCGATCAAACAAAAGTTGAAAGATTTATGCGACCTAATGTGTCCTAGTGCGAGTGTGTGTGTCTGTGTGTGTGTCGGTGTGTGAGTTTCTTGTTCCTTTAGCCTCAAAGGGCCGTCAACGACTACACATGTTGACCATGGCACGCGACAGCAACACACACACACACATGCAGGACGCAGGACACAGTAAACAGGACACAGGATACAGGGCCTGTCCATAGGCGGCACATTCATTCATTCATTTGATGTTGACGTCGTCGTCGTTGTCATTTTGACAATGAATTTATGCACATGCGACTGGTTCTGCACTGCATATGTGTGTGTGTGTGTGTGTGTGCGTCTGTATGTGTGTGTGTGTTGTGTGCGTGTTTGTGTGCATAAGTGTGTGTATGTGTGCATTTGTAAGCCTCTTGTAAATTTCTTTGTTTCTCAAACAAGAGGCGCACAAATCGGTATTATTGAGACCAAAAAATGAAGCAAGCATATAACAACGATAATCCACAAGCTGCACTGCTGTGAAGCCCAAAAGGCTTAGACCAGCCAAAATGCAACTAAAATGGCATAACATGATAATTACATGAAAACAGTTTTGTCTGAGATTTACAAGTTACCGTTTAGATTAACTGGTAGAGGTCAATTCTCAGTTTGTTTCATTTCCCATTATAAATCAATTCATATCATTCGCGCAATTTGGTTATAGCTTATATTCTCTGCCGATTTGAATTCACAGGGTGTATAATAATAACCACTTATTTGGCTGAGTTGACCAACAAGAAACAGCATGCGGCATGCGGCATGCGGCAGAGTGGGGAGGCCAAACAGATAACTCATTTAATCTATGATATGAACAGTGAACGGGGCCAAAATACCAAAGTGAATGAAATACAATCATTAATTCCGTTTTGCCGGTGGCAAAACGTAGAGGAAGACCCTTGCCCCCTAGCCCCATGTCACTTTAGGCAACTTGAAGTGGCAAAAGTCTCCCGTTGTGACTGGGCAAGTTTACTTGTATAGTTAGTTGTACTGGAGACGGGATGGAGATGGAGCTTGTTAAGGGCATTAAATGAGTGACTCATTTACAAACTCAAACAACGCTCATAAATTCAACTGAATATCATGAACACAATGTAAATTTAAAGTTCAAATCGCATTAATCATTTTTCGCCAAACTGTGAAAAGGGTGCCGAGCCGATTCCCGGCCACAACACTCAACTTCACCACATCCTTTCCATTGCCACTTAATATATGTATGTAGGAAAGATTGCTAAGTAAGCATGCCAGCAGCAGCAGCAACAGTAGCAGCCGCCACAGTAGCAGCAGCAGAAGCAGCAACAGCAGCAGCATTATGCTATATAGAAAGGAAAGCCCAAGGCCCAGAGACAAGACACTTGGAGACAACTTTACCGTTTCCCACAGAGTTGGTTGGGCCTGGGCTTGAAGCAACCTACAGCAGGCATCACAGAGCAGACGGGGCACAACCGGCAACGGATTTGATTATAAACCTACAGACCAAAGACAAGTGCAACTGTTGAGTTGCTCTCTGTGCTAGCCCGGGGAGCCCAGCTGGCTGCCACGATGCTATCAGTGGTGCCCTCTGCGGTCGGCATGGAGTGCGGAGTATTGCAAAAAGTTTTTACCCCAACTGAAACATGAACTTTGTTTGGTTAGATGTGGCAAGAAGAAGCGCAACTTTCATTTGGCTATCGTAGCGAGCAATTCTGCATTTCAAGTTGCATTAATCATCAACTTGCCTGAACCACTGACTTCCACTGACTTTTATTGACTGCGGCCCTGACACAAGCCAGCTAACAAACTGAAGCGCAGCTTCCATTCAAAGTTACTCACCTGCTTGCCCGTTGGCCTGTTTGGCTAACGCGCTTCTAATAGACTGCAGTTCACTTGGCCAAGCTTAATAAATTATCAGCACTGACTTTGCATGGTCACTGCATGTGGTTTTGTTCGCCCATCAGCCACACGACCACACGCACAAAATCTGTTGCTACTGTTGCCCATCCGAGTTTGTATTTGAGTGTGTAGACCGCAATAGTTCATAAGCGATACCGCAAAAGTCATTCCCAGTGCATGCAACTTAAATGCATATGTGTGTGTACATAAGTTCAACGAAACGCAACTTGGCGATTAATGAGCAAAATATGCTGCGCCTTTACAAACACTCAATGCACGGCACATTAAACACGCGCAGCGCGGTTGTTGCACGCATCATTCTAAGTCCAAGCTCAATTTTTCAATCCAAATAAACTGTTATTTCACATGTTTAACTGTTTCTCAATATGAAATGTGAATCGCAATATTATTAAATTGAATTTACTAAAACCATCTAAATTTACACAGTCTTAATTATATAATAAAACTTGAATTTCCATTTTATTCAATGCTTTCTTAACTTTTCTCATTGTTTAGTGACAGCATATCAAAAAAATATATTCCAAAATCGACTAACTTTTACTACTTTAGTTTCAATCAATCTATTTTTTTCCTCTTCTTGTATTATACTGTAAAAAAAAATTTTTTTAAAAACGAATAAACAATTTGTAAAATATTTCAAGAAACTATAAAGCTTACTTATTTTGATTCACAACTTATAGAACAAAAACTCATAAATATGAAATAAACTGATGGAAAAGTCATATCAGTTCCAATGTAGTCATTGAATTTCAGAATTTCAACAAAACTGCAGGTAATTGAATATGAAATATTTATTTAATGCGCGGCAATTTCAAGCAATTTGCAGCTTCCATTACTAGTATTGCAAACTTTAATTTCATTAGGGAACCTTAAATTGTTTGACTTTAGCAGTGTAAATTGCACAATGCCCTTTGCATTAAGCACACAACTAACAAAAACTACAAGCCAAAATATACCACAAAGATAAAAAACGAAAATCATTCATACATCTGCATACGAGTACATGTATGTATTTTTTTATTTTATTTTTTTAAGTTTTTTGTACATATTCGCTAACGTATCGTTTCGACAAACTCAAACTACTATTCGCCTTGAGCGGCTGCATTTTTCCTATAAAAAAAAAACTTAATTTGACTTTTTTCACTGTTGAACCAATTTGTGTCTGTATGTATTGGTGTTGTGTTGCATGTGTGTGTGTGTTCCTTTTGTGCTGTGCGCCGCATGCAAATTTTCCATGTGAGCTTACACTGACATTCGTAAAAGTTATTGTTTCAAATTTTCCACTTTCTATCAGAATTGTGTCTAGTGTGCACGCCAACTGGCCAGCTGCACATCGACGGATGGCTCATATATAGACATATACAGAGGTCACTGTATATGTGTGCATCTGTGTATAAATTGATGTATGTATGAGTGCTGAAAAAATGGATTTCAATCGAAAAGAAAGCGGGTCGATTGGTCATCACTGACTTAATAAATAATCTTTATTTTTATATACAAACAACATTTTGAGGCCAATAATTTGCAAAACTATAACGATACAAAGATACTTTTACTTTTACAAAAGACAGCTAACTAAAATGCCTATCAAAATGTTACCAGCCAAAGTGGCCAACAAACATTTCCATTTCAAGTGAATCAAAATTAAACGAAGTTGGACAATATCAAAAAATCCAAAAGCGTCCATAAAAAAATCTACACACAAGGCCAGAAACTCTTTGTGTATCTGCGGGTGTGTGGAACAAACAAAGAGGAAACTTCAGCTGGTACAAATTTGCCATTTGCCATTTGCCTTTGTGGCCAGCTAGTGCGAGGGCCAACAAAAATACGGAGCCCACAGGCCGAGCTAAAGCGCTGGTAAACACCTAAACTACAGCACAACCCAACAAAAAAAAAAAAACCCCACACCCAAACCCAAAACCGAAACCGAAAACAAATGCATGAAAGTATGGAATGAAATGTAAGGGAAATGCTCTCAAGAGCCATGAAAATTTGATTTTATCACAGGAATTTTGATTGGTTGCACTCGCTCAATGCAATGTACTCAAAACAAAAACCAGCTCAGTGACCTATGGAAAAAACAGTAAACTAAACAAGGGGCACAGAAGGATTTTTCCAGCTAAATGTTTAATTTGTGCGACATAAAACGCTTTTAAATTGCCTGCAAAATGGCATTTAATAGGCAATCAACCAAATTAGAACGAGACGAGAGCGTTTCACAATTCTATGCGAGAGACCTGTGGTCCTGTGGTGCTTCTGGGGGCGTGAGCGGCTTTAAGAGCAGCTGTTGCTGCCAATTAAGCAGCACTTTTAATTTTAATTAGTAACCAACGAGCGCCACTTAATTAATGACTTAAACTAAAGGATAAACAAGTTGGTCACCGCCGGAGACCGCCTGTCTAAATGAAATATAATGTGCGCAATAAATTATAATAATAAACATAAATCGAGTGGCCTCAGCGCCGTAAATAAACATACATTAACGCATTTATTTATACATATTTTGTGTGTTTGCATAAATATATAATTAACGGCAATCGTCCAGCCACATTTGATAGATGTTAAGCCCTAACTAAAGCCTCAGGCTGCCAGCCACCACAAATTAAAGACACAATTTGCACTTTGGGCACAATTTGTTTAGCCACGCAGTAAATTAAATTACGGACTCAAGCAAATAAGTGTATTTATTAATGTCATGTTCCCTCAACAGTCTTCATGTGTATTCATTTATTTTGCAGCTCATGAACTAACTATGACTCGTAGATCCTCATTGAATTTTTGTACTGGTCTGTTGCCGAAGGTCGAGGCTAGCTAGAGACTTGAAAATTGGCTTGGTATACTTGCTCGTGCTCATATAACCATACAATAAAGTGTATATTATTATTGCTAACATAAATGCTTAAGCTGAGCAAGAAAATTCTAAAGCAGACACACAGACAGCACACGGACAGACAGAGATGGCTATGTCCGATCGGCTAGGGATGCTGGCCAAGAATATATATACCTTATGGGCTGGTAGACGTCGGCTTAAATGTGTTACAAATGCAGCAACAATATTATGATATCCTCGTTAAGGGTATGAGAACTAAACCACTAAGCAAAATCAAGGAAAGCATCATTGCCAATAACTCGACCAATATGCTGATTTACCTCAACTGTTCACTCAACTGCCACTCACTTAAGCCCAGTAAAGGTTTTAGTTAAAGTAGGTCTTTCGTTTGTTAGTTTGTGCAAATCAAATCAAATATAATGCAATAATTCAATACATACTCTCTGCTAATATTGCTCTGTCTGTTTATCTACTAGTTTTCAAAATAATTGATATATCTTTCGATTGTTGACTTATAACCACATGATGGAAAATACATTGGTTATTCACAATTTAGAATTGAAGTGGTCATTTCGCTTAACAAAAGATGCGTATACGTAATATTTTCACCTGACAAATCTCTGACATCTGTGCGTATTTATCTTTGATATAGCAAACCAAAGCAAAATGTTATATATACGACTAAAAAAAAGAACTTCTATTATTAGACCATAAACAACTGGCTTAGATTGCGTGGACTTTAAATAGCAATGTGATTACTGAGTGAAAGTGCAGCTCCTCTTGCCAGCCGAGCACTCTTGGCTGGAGCACACACATACATACATTTCATAATTGTTAATACGACACTTAAGTGTTTTCCCCAGTCGATCACGGTCAATAAAAGAATTTATTTACTATTTTTTGCTCTTGAGTTTTTTTTTTTTTTCTTTTCGTATCAAATTTGTCTGCTGCGCTGGTGCAAACTTATTACTGATGTTGATAGTAATGTAATGTAACGCTTGAAAAATAGAAGAAATGTCGGATCTCATCATAAGAATCGAGAATCGAGTCAATAAAGCCTTTTCAGTCTATCTGTTTCTGTGTTTTGTTTTCCAAGATAATCGGATTAAGCTACAGTATTATTGGAGTATTAAGAACATCGGACTACAATATCATTTGGCTCCCATGCACAAATTTGTCGGCTTTTTAAATTTTAAATCAAATATATATAAATGTGAGCCTGTGGACTCCGGCCTGCAGTGTATGGCTGGCGGTTCTTTGTTGTTGGTGTTGTGCCTGTATCTGCTGCTGTTGCCTTTTTAGTCGGAGTGCATTGTGCGGCTTCTTTTGTCTGGTTTATTGCCGGGCGGCAGCACCGTCCAAACAATTGCGTGGCTTTAATTAAAAAGTTAAATTTGTGCTACTACCGGCCCATAAAACTTGCGAACAACTCAAGTTTTTGCGTGGAGAAAAGGAGGAGGAGCAAAGCGGAGCGGTTCTTGGGATTTCTCGCACATCCCATCTTCGGCAATGTAAACAGTGCCGGAATGTCGCTGCCTGACAGCTGAGACTTGACAGAGCCAGAACTGGCTCGAACTGGCCGGCTTGCAGCTTGTTGCTAACGTTGTTAGCTGTCAGCCGGAGACAGTTACTGTCCCGGGTCTGCTCTTCAATTTTTTCATCTTCCATCTTCCTTGTCGACAACATCACAGCATCTTTGGCGTGCTCATTCCCATTCGCATCCTCATCATCGACATGAACATCGGCACATTGAGGCACTCTTTTGTCAGCCAATAACATTTTGGGGCCTGCGGCAAGAAATTATATTATTTTGTATTATATTATGAGCAAAAAGCTGGAATTCTGCACAATACAAGGACACCGCGCCTCATTGCCCCAACCATCCTTCGCTTGCTTGTCGGTTTGTCGCTGTGAATTTTAATTGAATAATGACTAAACGCAAAAACTTATTTAAAGTGCATAATTTTGTCTGGAATATTCACTCACTGCCCGCGGCCTGTCAATCATTTGGAGTTTGCTCTTTTATTATTACACTATGTTTGCAAAGGGAAGATGGCTATATTGGTTTGTTAAACAACCCCAGATAAAGTGGAAAGATATTCAGGTTCAGTGCCGCGAATCATAATCAAAGATCGTCAAAGGTTATAGTTATTAATGCCATTGATTATGATTAATCCAATTGGGTCATTAATTATTAATATTCTATTTAATTTAAGCGACCTAAGAAAAACACCACATTAAAAAAAAATAAAAACATTTTTGAAGAAAACTTATCACACATTTTTATAATCAATAAACATATTCATAACAAGTAGGAATGCTGTAGTCAAGTGTATATCGACTACGATATACCCTGAAGGTATTAAATATATTCTACTTTTATTGCCAAATTTCTCTTTCAAAAGTCTTGCACCCAAATGTGAGCAGGTCTGCAAGTGCACTCATTTCTTTAGCAAGCAGAGGCACTGAAGAGTACAAAAAAGAAATGCAGCGCATATTTTTATCCACAAACCCGAAAGAATATATTTATGAGATGCTTTCTTCCGTCTGTTACATACATTTGCACAAAACGATTACACCCGTTTTACCCATTTTTAATGGGTTCAGGGTATAAAAATAACACAACCAACTTAAAACAATCATGGAAGTTAAATAAAAAGCTTTTGAAGCTTATATTAATCTGATAACAGAGTATTGCACAGTTTACATACGGTATGCATTTGAATTTCACTTTATTTCTGTCTGGAAACGTTTGGAAATTTTAGCTGCTCAAAGAGATTAAAGAAAATTGCATAATCAGCGTGGCTAATCGGCAAATGTTTTGCGGTCGCATCCCGCCTAATTCTCAAATTCCCAACAATTGACAACTTTTTACTCTCCCCCTGCCCCACCCATCCATACCCTGCCCCACCATGCGCCACTTGTGCACATGCCCATCTAATTGGCATTATCCTGACGCTCTCTGCTGGCGTCGAAAGTTTTCGGCCACAGTGACAGCAGCAGGAGCAGATTTAGTTTAAAATAGAATTAACACTGAAATTATTTTAGTGCGGCCAATTGTAAGCCGCTTATGCCTTTGGCCGTAAAGCATTTCCATTTTTCTTTCACTGCATCAATATCAGCGAAAACAACAAAAACAAAGAACATTCAATTTTATCCATGTCATCCGGTTGGTTAGCAACGAGTCAAACTTTTGGCCAATCGCCGTTTTAGTCTTCAACCAGAGTCTGCTAATCAAAACATGAAATTCTATATGGATTCGATTTAGCAGCCGCAATCACAACAATTTCAACGATTTGCTTTTCGGATCACAACATTTGCACTATTTAAAGTTAACAGGAAAGTAAATTGCATTTTATGTCGTTCGGCTTGTGGGCCAAATTGATTTGATCCATCCGTTGGCTAATTGCAAATGTATACGAGCATGCCAATTTATATTTGATTAAATTTCTGATTTGATGCAATCTTGGGAATGTATTTCTAATTAGTATATGTAAGCACTTGCTGTAAACATTTTAAAAAGGCAAAACAACTCCCACAAAGGGAACCGCATTATATCACAGAAATGCATAAAATACAAAATTATATATCGGATTATAAGCTAAGCGTCACAATTATGTTTAGTTTTCAATAATGTTTTATTTTATCTAATAATCCTAATAGCTGCTTGTCAAATTTGACTGTTTGTCTAAAACAAATTTAAGTCTATTTAGCGCCATAATTCCTATCCGATATATGTGTATATGTAACAAAGCTGTTGTGAATACTGAGTACTAAAATGATTTTGTTACACGAGCTCAAATCGATTAACCGTTCTGTAAGCCAATACCCAAAAGAATCAGCGACAACAACAAAATCAACACAGAAATTAAATTACATTAAAAGAAAACTTGAGCCGCTGGCAAAAAGCCACAGGGATCACTTCACAAAGCTGGCTAAAAAAGAAAAGAAAAAAAACGAAAAAGAAAAAGAAAATCACACAAGGCAAGTGAGCTACCCTTAGTACTCCTATATGTGGCTTATGGATGATTTTAAAAAGTCGTCGACACTGACTGAGCTAACAATGTGGGTGGGTCTCAAACGCACAACACTAACCATTATGCCTGCCACACCAACTGCCTCTGATTCCACTTGCCCCAAAATAAAGACGAAGACCCTGTGCAAATTAAACGCTTAACTAACCATTAAACAAAGTTTTGGTTGTAGCTCTGCGGTTGTTTGTTTTACTGTTTTGCTGCCACTTGTTATTTTTAATTAAGCAAATTTTCGGCACAAAAATATAAGAAAGCAAGCATCACACATACATATGCGTATGTGTGTGTGCTTGTGTGTGTGTGTGTGCTTGTGTGTGTAGTATTGCGCATGTGGTTGTGTGATTAAATAAGGTCTAACTCCATTTTGGGACACAGCCAATTGTTAATTAAAAATATTTGATGTCAGACAATGTATGTATGTATATACATATATTTATATATATACATATATGTATTTATATATATATATATGTGTGTGTGTGTGTTAGTGTATATGATAAACAAACAAATTTGTGACTTATTTATGGGCTGAGGCCGCAATGCACAACTAATGAAACAAAATGTCCTCATTCAATGAAAATGCAAAAGAGTAAGAAAAGCAAATTGCCCAAACAATACACACACACACTGACGCACACACACACACACACAACCCATAAAATGAAAAACAAACACATAAGCAGCTGTTGATAAAAGGGGGCCGCAAGGGCGGCGAACGGGTTGCGGTTTCTGCTGCCTCCTTTTCGGCTCAGCCGCACATTATTTGCCAAGCTCTTGCGGATGTGTGTGCGTGTGTGTGTGTGTGTGTGTGTGTGTGTGTGTGTGTGTGAGCGTGTGTGTGTGTGTTGTGCATACAACTACAACTAGAAGCCGTTTCAACGGCTGGTTTATCTAGTTGTACATTTATTTGGCTAACTGCCTTCAACCGCAAACTGTTTGGCAACCCCTACGCTGCATCCCTCCCCTCCACCGTACCAACCTCATCAATTGTTATTTCCGCCACTTTTTTTCTTTGCAGCACATTTGACGCTTTGGCAATTTACGTAAAATTTTACGAGGCTCAATTGTAAAATTTGCCATGCACATTTTATGGCTTTGTTGGTCAAAACATTCAACCTGCACAATAAAAATAGAACCATTTCAAACAAATCGCTATATATAAATAAATAAATAAATGGCGCCTGCCGACAACAAAAACAACAACATTAACACTGGCGATAATAAAAAATGTCAGCTGTATTTTAAAATGCATAAAATTCCCATGAAATATGGGAACTGTTCGAATGCAAACTAACAATTGAAATAGATTATTGTAATATTTATTTATCAACCAAAAACGAACACACATCAATAACTAATCAAAAGAAAAGTCAACATGTTCATCGAGACTGCTCGGATTCGAGATATCCTATAATTCGTACATAATTCTTTCAATAGCTAGCTAGATAAACTGACGACAGCGAGGAAAAAGAGAAGAGTTTAGGAGAATTTTTCTACTCAGGTAAAAGAGTTAATTTTTTAAGAGTTTATTTAACAATGCATAATATTTTACGACAAGTTTTGTATTTGATTAAAAGAGTCAAGTTTTTAACAGATGCCTTTATTAAGCTGCATATTATAAGAGACGTTTTTTTTTTTTTATTGCTTAGCTAAAAGAGTTAATCTTTTGACATTCCTAGACGCTTTTCGGCTTAAGCCTTGGCAATGAATTCCCAAAAGTTTACTAATACTCGTGTTTGAGGAATTTGCCGTATTGCTTCACTGCTTCTGCATTAATAACGCCATCAATCTCCCAGGGCTGTGTACTGTAAACAACTGATAAATGCCTCTCTCTCTCTCTCTCTCTCTCTCTCTCTCTCTCTGGCCACCTATACACATCTATGTATGTCGCTATATATGTCTCTTTCCATTTGACATATCAACGACGGCTTTGCATATGAAAAAGTTATTGTTGCAACAACTTTTTGACAGCTACATACATAAACATTTCGTTGATATTTTAAAGTTTTTTAATACCCTTTACCCGTTGAGCGGGTATAATACACAAACGAAAGCATCCTCTATGATATTAAGTATACGCATATGCTGACTTCTAGTTCAGTCGGTCACCTCATCTATACTTTTCCCTATCTTTTGTAGAGGGTATCACACAGTCGCATTTCTGCGAGCAGCACTCTGAATTACTTTCGCTGTTGTTGATGACATTGTTGTTGTATAGCATTATCCGCATTTCGCTTTGTCATGCGTACTTAATTTTGTTGTTGTTTGCAAGGCTCGCCTTGCTATTGTTTCGCATTTGTTGTGTTGGCCTGTACAGATGTGTGTGAGTGTGTGTGAGTGTACGTTAAATGCAATGCATTCTTTATATGCTGTATACAGAATTCTGCTACACTGCGTCCAGCTATGCAATAAAACCCACCAACTGATATCGCTTTAATTATTCAATTACATTTAAGTTTTTAGATTAATTGAGACTAATTGCTGAATCGCCCAACAGTCCAAAAGAATGTCTATAAGTTTAAAAGTAATACATTTCATATGCTCTGACACTTAAGTTAAAGTTGAACAGAACTGTATGCCAAACTGTATTTACCATCAAATGTTATGCAATAAGTTTATATCGCATATGATTCGTGTTGTTGCCGATTTCGGTATGCGGCCAAAAGAATGCCACATTGCATTCGTCTATCTGCAGAGAAGCGAATTTTATGTGATATTTTCAATAAACAGACGTTGTTGCCGTTTCCCTTCTTTTTAACTGTTTTTGTTGTTGTGCTGGCGCACCAAAACAATCATATATGGAAATTTCGGACCACACAAAGCAGTTTGAAAATGGGCAGACGAGGCCTTCACGGCGCACCCAAAAAGCAGAGGCACACATAATCCACACACAATATACGCCAATATGGGTGATACCGGCAAATGTTTTTTTTTTTTGTACAGCGTTTGCCGGCTGCTGTTGGTGATGTTGGTGATGGTGGCACATCCGACTACGCCCAGTTACCAGTCGAGCCAGTTGCCAGTTGGCAGTTTCCATTTGCCACAGCCATATTTCTGGGCAAATTCCAATGGCAAGATAACTATTTTCGATTGCGGATTTCTGTTCGTTAAGGCGGAAATATTTCAATTGTGACGCTGACTTGTAATTTTTCATGAACACGAGCAGAGAAAAGGCTCCAACGTATGGTCCAAAGGGAACCAAGCGGAACGACTGGTGTTGAATGGCAAAGAGACGAGCGAGCAGTGGCCAACAACAGGGCAGCGCACAGCTAGGCGGCAACTGACACTCTTAATGCACACGCTCACGCAATTGTTGTAGTTGACATTCTTCTTATTTTTTATTTTTTATTTTTTATTTTTTGGCTCATCATTGTGAATTGTATTTACAAAATGTGTGTATGTGTTTATAAGCTATTTCTTGTGTGCTCAAATACAAGCACAGAAACACACACACACACAAACAGAACACACACACACACGAACACACACACATGCACGAACACACACACGTACACCAGCATCACAAAAACAAATACAGTAAACCGCAAATGTTTGTTACTCCATTATGTTTCTTACAAACCAGATGTGTGTCTGTGTGTGTGTGTTTGTGTGTCTGTTTGTGTGTGTGTGCGTAGCATGACTGGCTCTATCCGGCTAACCCGTTGAGCACAAGTTTTGTGTCCTCGCCGCCATTGTAAAGTTTCCATAACTTTGCAGCAAATCTCGATCAATCCCATTACACACTTTTGACCGCATTCCAAATGTTCGAACGAAACAATAGCTGAGAACTGTATGGAATTGTTGCCTGGAATGCACATATGTATGTAAATACATTACTTTTGCTTTAATTCACAAAAGTATCTGCTCTGAATTACACTTTCGCCGTCATTTTGTTGCATTTTCATTTATTACATACCCTGTAAAATATAAAAAAAAAAATGAAGTGGAGTTAAATGATATAGTTAAATGATAATATATCTCAACAATTTTATTGTTTTTAAATTTCCGACATTTGCTTATGCAATTAACAAATATTATATTATATATTATACTTTTACTCAAGTTGAAAAAAATACATTTAATTTTTTTTGTTTTCCGTGTTGGTTGCGATTCCATTTGTGAGTCTTACAAGCTAACAGCTAAGCTAGTTCTTAGGTTGTAAGTATTCAAACATACATATATGTAAATCTAGTTATGTCTGTTTGGTAGTTGAGTGTTTTCCAATCTAGTGTTTTACAATCTTTGATCTTTTTCCACACTTGCGGATTAAAGTTAAAAAAAAAAAATATGACAAAGTCTTTGATTTATATTACAGGTCATTTGAGCTTTACATAATCGAAGATACAATGAGCTAAGTGAATAGTGTTCTCAATTGTATTTTGTATTGAGACTACATTTATGAGGCTTAAGACAACAACAATTACGATTAGGATAACTACATATCATATAAACTATAATCATCACATTATGGCACAAATGTATGGTAGCATATAAAACAAAGTTTCAATATATTTATATGTGTGTATTGGTCAGCTTAGACCACCACATAGTTAAGGATTGTATAGCATTCGAATTGTATAATTAGACACGCCTTATCTACGGTGCAACAGGAACAAAAATTCAAAATTAAAATTATAAAAATTATAGACAAACAACAAAGTGTTGTTCAAGTCAGTTCAGTGTGAGATCAACTCAACTTGTTCGTAACTCACGCAATTAGGCGACCCGTTGGGCGACAACGTCGACTGTTTGCATTGCGATAGCTGCCATAACCAGATGCACCACCACTGGCACTGGCACTGTCGCCGTTTGTCGTTGTCGTCGTGTGTGGCATATAGAGGCTGAAATTGTTGCGTGCATGCCGATGATGATAGCGGTAGCCGGTAATGAGCTCACGCACCGTCTTGCGGTACTTGTCCGACAGCACGCAGTATAAGAAAAAATTCGCTGCCGCATTGATGGCAACGAGCAGATTGCACACATTGCCGGCAATCCTTTGTATATTCAATTCTATATCCATATACTGCACCAGTATCAAATAGATTGCCCACGGCAATTGGCACACGATGAACAGCAGCACAACCGCAATCAGGGTGATAGTCACCCGATTCTCCTGTGACACACTGCCCGTTAGCCCCGACGTCGACTTGCGCTATGCGGAAGAGACAAATAGAGAGAGATAGAAAGAGAGAGAGAGGGAGAGAGATAGAAAGAGAGAGAGAGAGAGGGAGAAATATAGAGAAGGGATTACATATTATACCACTATGAAGTTATTTCTTTTATATGACATTTTACGGACAACATCTTAAAGTACATACTAAGAATGAGTTTGTGTCAAGTTGATGTTAGTTGCAACTGGGTATTTTAGTTGCTTAATGCCATGAATAGTTTGCCAATCAGACTTAGTGGGTACTTACCTTGGTACGTCGCATGCTGCTGGCATTGGTTAGATCCCCTCGAACGCTCTTCGAGCGGTGCACGAGCAGAATTAGGAAACAGTTGAAGGTGGCCAAGACGAGTAGCGGCAGCAGCACAAACACAATCAATGAGTACACACTCCAAATGTTAATGTACAGCGCATTCTGGCCCAAACTCGACAGATCATTTGCGTAGACAGTCATCTGAATTTGTGAAGAGTTGATGATGATAATTATCAATATTATTATTTGCTTTCATTATAAATCAAGCAACTAGAGCTGACCAAATCGAAAATCATATTGAAGCTTAAGTCTTGAATTTACATTAACTGAATAATATGCCACTGATAGTGATACCTATGTATATATTTCTCACAATTTTCAAACTGAATCGAAAGTGGATCGCTCTAGAAACTCTTAAAAGATCAATAAAATCAATTTTCGTTGGCAAATTTGAAAGACAGATTGCTAATAACTATCATCAAAGATCTAGCTTTGGTCTATTATTATTATTTCATATATAACAGAGTATATTATTTCACAAATAACAGAGTATTTCACAGTCGAATTTACTACGGCATCCCTACATTTTTTTTTACCTTCCACTTAATTATTCGCTTACGTTTTGACAGTATTCCGTTACGTTAAATTCGAATGCGCTACTGTTATTCTTGTTGTTGTTATTGTTGTTCTTGTTGCTGTTGTTGTTGTTGTTGTTGTTGTTGTAGTTACTGTAATTGTTTTTTAAGTTGGCATCGTTGTCGTAGTTTTCTTCGTTGCTTCTGGCACGTGACAAATGCAGGAAGCTGACCGTAGCCGCTGCTGCTGTTGGCTCGGTGGCTGGCGCAGTCACGCCCACAAAGGCGGACGTAGATACTGGTAAGCGACGCTGCCTGCTTGGAATGTGGTCTGCACCAAAAAAAAAGAAAGCGAAGACAGAGAATAGGATGTCAATACGAAAAGTAACTTATTTAAAGGTGCAAACCGCATCGAAGATGTTTTACTACTACTTACCCGACTCACCAGCGCCGCTGCCCAAATCCAATGGCGGCTCCATTTTGGAAGGCGATGTATTGGACATGCTGGTATTTTCATCGACATGCCAGGCGGTAGCCGGCGTTGGCTGCGCCGGTGTGGGTGATACATTTGCCAGCGTCTGATTACAGGGCCTATACGCGCCATCAATCAATTTCCAATCGATGTCATATGTGTGCTCGAATGCCGTCGATAGCGTGGTCAGCAGACAGAAGAGCGCGACGGCTGTGAAAACAATACAAAGGCTGGCTTCAATGCTTGTGTCCGGGCCATAGCCACAGCCACATCACATAACCCATCACATAACCCATCCAACGATGGCCACTCACCTGCTATTACCTTCTTGGCCAGCGATTCTGTGCAGAATGTTTGTCTTTTGAGCGGATAGCGTATCGCAATAAATCGCTCGATGGTAAAGCACACGGCTATGTAAATTGAGATGTACGCTGTCCATGTGTGTGTGTGTGTGTGTGTGTGTGTGTGTGTTGTTCCGCGTGCGTGTGGATATTGAATAGAGTTCGAACACAAGCAGATATCAGTAAATGGTTGTTGAACATGAACTCGTACAATCCAACTGTTATTAATGCCGCAATCTGACACCACTCGCCGCTGCCCACTCATTCAAAAAAACGTTCGTAACTCATGTCTCATGGCCCGTCAGTTTAGTCAAAAGCATTGTAGTTAGTAAACTAAAGCTTTAACATATATGTATATACATGTATCGTACACAGAAGTTTATTAAATGCTTGCATATTAATATGCTTATAGTTGCCGGAACCAAAACCCTCTCTTTGATAAATGAGAACTTAACTCGACCAACTTGATTTGCAAGCTATCCTCGGATTTTGCTTTTTATGTTTTTCGCGTTTATTGTGCCCCTTATTTACAGCTCCTTATATTCTTGCAACGCATTACATTTTATGCTCTGCCGAAATCTAGAAAGCTAAAACTCGAACTACTCGTTCAGACAGTTCGATAAAATGTCGATACACTCATAAGTGCAAATCGAATGTTTGTTGCATCATTTGTATGACTGCAACATGACTCACTTTTACACATGATTTTCAATGTATATTTCATAGATATTCTTTGGTGTTTGTATCCCAAAAGACAAATACCTGAACTTATTTGGAACAAACTTTCAGTAAACTATGCCTTTATAAATTATAAATGATTTATATAGTATAAGTATAAATAATTCCTTTTTGGAAGGTGCTCTCCTTCTCCTCCGTCCTTACTTACCACATGCATCGCACAGCCACATTACAAAGCCATAGAGTCGCCAATAGAGCTCACAGTGGTATTTGATATATTCATAGTGTTTGAGTGATAATATTAATACAAAGGTCAGGTATGCAATGTCCGTAATTGCCAAAGCCGATAGGTAAATGTTTGTGGTGCACCTCATGCGCTTTCTAAACAAAACCGGTCAAAATACAAATACAAAATAAAACAACAACAAAAATGAATAAATAGAGATAAAAATAAGCATAAAAGTAAACTGTTTGTTTTCGCTTGTGGAAATATGCCAACAACCGTTAGAGCATCATGCAATCATTGCAACAATATCGAATGCAACAGTAATTTCAATAACCAAATGGCCCAAAAAACGGGCTCTATCCTGGGTGGCTCGAACCTAGTGAGTAAAGAAAAAGTAGACGAAATTTCAGGCAATTGTCTACAGGGTCATAAAGCCAACGAATGCCCAATAAAACCTAACTGTTCATATTTGGCTATTGGCATTTGTATGGCTGCAGTTGGGCAAGTCGAGCCACATCGCGATGCCCCACAACAACAAGCTTATTAAATTTAATAACACAATAATTAATCTCGGATGTTTGCAGCTCAAGTGTAGCTGAGAATCTGAATTATTTAAATTTCTTTTAAGTGACTGAAAGCCCAGTAAAAACTAAGTGTTGTATTTCGATTTCTGATTGAATAATATGAGATGTTTTTATATACATTTTTAGTTATTTATAGATATTTTTAGAGACATATAAAACTGCCAAAGTTTGATGCGCTGCTTTGGCAAGTAGCTGGTAAAAAAAATCACATTTTTACTGAATTATTAACTTAATAAGCCAACCGCTGATGCCAATGTAAGCTATCTGATATGGTTATCAAACTTGAGTACAAATATCTCGTTCACTTAGCAAAAGTTGCACAATTGCATTTAAAACTTTCGTTTCTAATTGGAAAATTAGAAGAAAAAAAAACAGAAAACACGGACTAATCAAAACTGAACTGGGGTTTTTAAGGAGCCCACTGAGCTGGGTGTACAACTTGTGTACAGATGACTCGTCATGTGGCAACCGTTGCACTATTGCATTTCAGGCTGCCATTTCCACTTGGCAAATGAAAAACAAAAAAAATCACAGACTTATCAAAAACTGAGCTCAGTTTTAAGAGCAGACTGACGAGTGTATCTTAGTGCAGCAAGCTTTGTCTAGTTGCATATTTCCAGCATTTTAAAACGCAAACCCTTCTGTTCACTCTTATCTCCGAGCCGTTAGCATTTTGGCACTTGAAATTGTTGCTTTTATTGTTATTGTTATTATTGCTGTTGCTGTTGGCGTTGTTGTTGTTGTTGCTGTTGTCGTTGCTGATGTCGTTGCTGATGTTGTTGCTGTTGTTGCTGTTGTTGCTGTGGCTGTTGTTGCAGCTGCTGCATTTTGGACAATGAAATAATTTAGAGTGCCAGCTAGATGACAACAATTAAAAGCCTTTTCTAATATGCTGCGTACCTGTTTTTCAGTTTTTGGCTTTGCAACACGCATCATAAACATAAAATGCATAAACTCCACACAAACACACACAAACACTCACACACACACACACACACACACACACACACACACACACACGCACAGTTACATTTGAATCAAGTTGTCCGCTTGGCCATAATCCATGGAACAATAACAATAAAAATAACAACAACAGCAACAGCAACAACAACAGGAATTCTACCAACAGCAGCAACATCAGCAAGAGCATCGCATACAAGTGCACTTACCGCGTCAAAACATAAATGCTCACTGAATTTCCCAATAGTCCAATAACAAAAACGCACGGCACCAAAATGCGTTGCACAACGTGCCGCACTTCCGCCACATCCGCATCCGAAAACATTTTTGCAGCGGCAGTGCCATCGCCTGGCATCGCTGTCGACGTCGCTGTCAGCGTCGTCATCCTGCTGTCTGCTGCCTGCTGCCTGCTGTCTCCTTCTCGTTTGGCACCAGTCGTTGCGGAGGAAGAGGGATGTTGTTGGACTAGGCACTTGAACTTCTTGATTCCGATGCAGATTGCAATTCCGTTTGCAATGGTAATTCCTAATGCACTTTGGTCAGCAGCTGCCACGCCCACGTGCACACCACAAATTCCCAGCGCACAGAGTCGAAAAGATACAGAGAGCTACAGAGACTGATAATTAAAACAAAAAACCAATTGAAGTTAACCCATTGATCGTTTGCATATATACATAAATACATAGATGGAAAATGGTGCTTAAACATAAAACGAGACGAGGATGAAATCGGACTGCGACTAGGCAACTGACTTATTGTTATTACCGCGAATAGTATAATAATATGTTAAAGCAACAATGTTTACATATGTAGTTCTGTATGCACAATGTACATAGAGTTACCACAACATTCTGGATGCGAGTCTCTTAACAGATCACTGTAAAGACGCGCATAACATCGATTAGCGTAATTTAGTCGTTCCATTACATTAAGTGAAGGAGGTCACGCAGCGCTCGACAAAAAGATATTTAAACGTATATGAACATAACCTCTAAAGAAAACTCCTCGTGTTATCAATGGTCATGGGCCCGGTGTTTCGATCAGTAAGCCTGCACCCATAACCCCAAATCTCCAACATGACTATTGAATAATATACATTTTTAATCCTGTCAAATCGGCTAGTAAAATTAAAAATACAATTGTTTGATGACTCAACTTTTATAAACCAAAAAAATGAAATGTAAACTTTAATTTAAATATCTTTCAAAACCAAATCTATATCAAATGATGTTTGTACATTTTCATATACTATTTGGGGGGAGCATGTTGCACAGCGACCTATTAGATCTATTATGGCTATCTAAATCTATTCGTGATAAAAATAAAGATATGCATGCCAAGTATCATCAGAATATCTTCTGCAATTATTCAGCTGATGATTTTATATTTCGCTCTGTTCCAAAAATGTGTTGCAAGGTGCACAAAGATGTCCACATGAAATCAACAACGTTTTGTCGCTTTTCACTCTGTGGGAGGAAGTTCGATTTAAACCCGATAGCGCTGCAGCAATAGCAACGTGAAAATTTTGACTTTTCCTGTTGTTTCGCTTCGTTAGTGCAACGAATATCGCTTTTGCGTTTGCCACGTACAACATTAACACGCGTCGTTGTTGTAAATGTTGTTTCTACAGTTCAAGTGCACTACACACGGCCACACACACACGCACACACACACACACACACACACACACACATAGCCATATGTATATGTATTTAAACAGAAAGTGCCACGTTCTGGAAATATTTGTGAATTTTCGCAAAGAGTCTGGACATGGATTGTATGGGTTGTGGGGGTTGTGGGGGTCGCGTGGTGTGGCTGTGAATTTGCCACTTTTATTGTTTTTAAAACGCTTTTCAATTCCTTCTTATTTTTTGTTTGCTGCCGCTTACTTGCCACCCTGCAGCTGTTGTTCTACAACAGCTACTGCTGCATTGTTGTTATTGCTGAAATTGAAGTTTTATTTTACGCGCAATTTCTCTGCTGCGGGAAATGTTGAACATGTTTGGGTGGTGGGGGGGAAATGGAGATCTGTATTTTGTTCAATACATTTTGTTTGTAATATACAAAAACCAAAAGGCGAAAGCCGAAATTGAAAACCAAATAAATAAGTGCATTTGTATGTATTTCTGTTTGTGTGAGCCTCGTTACGCCTGTGTGTGGGTGTTTATGGGAAGTGGAAAGTGCAAAGTGCAAGTCGGAAAGTAATTCAAGACAAATAGCCGGGTGTCAGTTGCAAAATCTACAGCAAATTCAAGCGAAGAATCTAAAAGCACACACACACACACACATATATATATATATATATATATATATATAACTTGCCCATTTCAACGCTATTTGACTTTGGAGCCGATGCTTTTTGTGTTGCCACCGCAACTCCGCCTGCATTGTATCAATGCCAATCCATGCGGGAACCGTAAATCATTTGGAGTCAAGATGGAAGCTTCCGATATAGTCGATGATTAGCGAGCAATCAAACGATGTCATTGTTTTTGTTATATACGAAACGATGCGAGACAGTGAAATACCAAAAATACGCAGTCCGCTCTGCGATATGCAACAAAAAATGCTCTCTCAAAAAAGTGGATGAACATCTTTAATTTTAATCTGGAAACACAAAACTTGATTAAACCGTAAGCCCATTAAAAATTTGTATAATTTTTATGTAGCCGACAGAAGGCAGCATCTGCAACCCAATCAAGTATTATCATTCCTGATCAGTATGCACAGCCGAGACGATATAGTCATGCCCCAACACTCAAACTAACAGCTGTGTCCAGCGTATATCGTAGTCGAGCTCTTATTGATTCCATATTTCATATATTTTCGTAGATCTTTAGCTCCGAGTTCAATGCAAAATATATTGTTATTTTATAACCGTTATTTAAAATGAATTAATACTGTTTGCGACGCTAATTAGCCATATTGAATGCCATTGTCTTCCATTGTTGAGTCTATTAGCAGGCAACGACTGGGTTATCAATGAATGAGTGAATGGAAATGAATATGAATGAATGCATGAGCGACACCACAAATACCTCAGGGTAATGGGCAATGCATCTGTGTGGAAGATGGGTGGTGTAGGGAATGGAGAGTGGGAAGTGGGAAGTGGGTGGTTTATAGGGAAGTCGGCATGGAGTCGGTGGAACGCAGTCGCATGAGCCATTTACTATTCTGCTGCTGTAACTGTTGCAGCTGCTGCTGCAACATAAGTACCCCCCCCTCCTCCCTCCACTGCCCTCAGACAAAGCCGTATTGTTGTTTATTTTTATTTGTTTTTTTTTTAATATTTTTTTTGCGAGACTGAAACAACAAACGGCAGTCGGGCATTTTTTGTGCACTCCCACGCTGTGTGCCCAACACTGTGTGTCATTCACGCAGGCGACAACAAAGGATGCCTAAATTAGCACACACACAAAGACACACACCATACACTCGCGCAGGCACACGCGTTCTGTGGCTACGTGCGAAAAAAAATAAATACAGTAGAGCCCACAACTGGTGGAAGAGGCAACATTTTCAGCTTTGGCTTTTTACACACCAAGCCCATTGAAAATTGGGTAAAAAGGGTATAATGGTTTTGAGCAAAGGTATGGCACAGGCAGAAGGAAGTATCTGAGACGCCAGTAAACATATTTTCGATCAGGATCAACAGTCGAGTTTGGAATATAAGTTCTTCTATAACGCGCACAGATCTAGCTTATATCGATTATAAGACAAAGTCAAAAGCCAGAGACTTCTAATTAATTAACTAACTGATAATAATTGAAAAAGTTTCATCGAGATCGGATAGTAAACATCCAAGTTATAGTCGTAATATATATTTTCATATTTTGAGAAAGGGACGACAAGATACATACATATGTATATACATATATATATATATCGGTTGATTTCAGTTCGGTCTTGAAAGTGATTTGTTTTTCGTACTTTTCAGTACCTCTGCCTGCCATAAGAACTTGTAAAAGGAAATTTGACAATTCAATTGGAATATGTTTAGCTGCTGGGTCCAGGGTATATCATAGTCGAGCTCACTCGACTACAGCATTCTTACGTATTTTTATGTGTCGTAGCTGCCACACGGTCTGTGTTCCAGATTCTTTTTAGAATCTTTTACTTTCTTATTTTTATTTTGTTTTGTTGCTCGAGATGCAACTAATTTTTGCATAATTAGTGAGTTGCTCAGTGGTTACAGCAACAACCAGCACAACAGCAACAGAAGCAGCAGCATCCACAACAGCAACAACAACAGCAACAACAACAACAAGAACAAGAACTAGGAACAACAAGTCAAGTGGGTGTGCCATTTTCTCAAGCTAAAACCAACGCACGTTTTAGCTTTCCTACCTAATTGGCTTGCAATTTTAGAACTTTAAATTTTTCAGTTGAAAATGTCCCTAAGCACGGCACTCGTTTGCCTGATACGCCAACATTTAAGCATCGCTTAGAGCCAACTTTAAATTAAAAATGAGCCCAGTCGACTTGAGCAAATATTGCGGTCAACTCAAGTTCACTTTTTTCTATACCCTCGAAAACAACAAAAAAAAATAATAGTTTTGCAGGCGATGCGAATGCTGACCAAAGCCGGCAAATTACAGAAGAAAAATGAAAGTGTTCAACATAATCATATTGCAAATAGTGAAATGTAATTTTTCAAATTGTTCGCTGATGTTTTAATTAATAAAAGGAAGACATCTAGAATTCGATGGCAGCTTTAAGCGTGTCTTTTTGTGTGTATGTATTAGCTGAGCACAAACAAATGTTAAAAGGGTATATTTTGTACTAAAATAGCCACTCAAAACGTAAACTTTCTTACTGTAATTTACTTTATATTTTCATTTGTGTTTGTGGAGTTTTGTTTATCGCTTTCAGTTGCTTAGTCTCTTTTCCGCTTTAGGACTGTCTCTGTGTTTACACAGCGTGCAGCAGCAGCAGCAGCAGCAGCAGCAAAATAAAGTCAAATAGTTACAGGCATATCATGTCGAGCAACCTGACGAGTTTTCCAGCCAGCCTGCAAAACAGCCATTCAGCCAGTCTGGCAGTGGTGCATCCATTGCATTTAGCCAGCCCTCTTCAAACAAACAACAAGCAGTATCATTTCCATGGCATTTGCATCATTCCCCCTCTTTTTTCAAGCCACAGATGCTGCGCTTGGCGACATTGAGAGGAGCAGTGTGTCGACGCGTCTTTAAGACTATCATACAAAAAAAAAACTAATGTGGAACATACTATGGGCAACTTTATTTTTATTATATCAACAATTCAACTTGCCAAGCTACTAGAAAGTTTGTGACATATTTTCCAAAGCAAATTGCAAACTAAACTCCAACAAAATAATATAATTAATTGCGCAATCACTCAAACTATTCTCCAGGATGAAAAAATAAAACATAGACGATAATAATATTATATGATATAGCAAGAAGGCAGAAGATATATTCGGGTACTTGTGAAATTGATTTCACAATGCATTCTTGCAGTTGAAGAAAAACAGATCAGAGAGCAGCAAGGCAATGGACATGGAAGAGTCACCATTGACACCACAATCTCTGACAGGACATCAACTTCAATTTCAACGGTTCTTTGGCTATGTGCTAAATTGCATTTGGCTCGAGGTGTGGCAGGAGAGTGTTTGTAAGTGGAAGTTGGGCAGTTGGGAATGTCCATTATAAATTGGGATGACAAGCGCAGGAGTTGGTTGGACACTGTCCATGGTCATTGCAATAAAACTTAAACATGTTATTTATGCACATGCATTGCGAGCCGATTCAGCCGTTTCAGCCGTTTCAGTTGCAGCTGTCGACGAGAATCAGGACAATCAGGACATATACCTATCCATGGCCAAACAAACGAGTTGCACAACGCACACCGTCCGAGTCGTTGACAACGCTTGCTTTGGCCTTAAGTTATCAACATGGAATGCAATTTTCCAAACTGTCTATTTTCTATGCAAATTCGCATACATTTCAGGTCGCTGCTTTACTCTGACTCTTTGCTCTGACTGCTGCTCCAGCTCTGTGCCCAAGGTGCACACAAACGCCGCATCAAACGACTCTGTCAGCGAGTCAGCAAAGAAAAAGCCAGTTGGTTTCGGTCAGAAGCCTTCAACTGAAATATACTCTATTGCCTCCGAAGAAAAAGCGCATAGCTGCAATTAAAATGCCATCGTCTTAGGCCAAGTTATGGAAGAGAAGAAAAATTAGAAATTTACTAAATCAAAAGTGAAACAAATGTGACTGCGTTAAATTTATGGGAGTTCTTCGAAGATAGTTCGGGCATATTTGAAGTCAAACATTTGTTTGAATCTAAACTTAAATCAATAACAAAAACAATAATTTACAATCATTAATAGATGCCTTTTTCATTGCCGGCTGAAAAATAATATACCCCACCAACTTTAGGGAGGACAGGGCATCAAATGCTTCGCACAAACATGTAAACGAAATGTGTTGCATAGTTTAGGGCGCGTCGAGAACCCAGACCAAATAGATTTCCCTCTAAAAATGCCTGTGTGTGTGTGTGTGTGTGTGTATTAGAGCCTGTGTCTGTGTCTGTTCGGGTGTTCAGCATATTAGTTTGATATATAAGTACTTAGCAAGCAAATATATATTAAAAAAATGCTGACAAAAAATTTGTTATTCCACTTTAGCTTTGAAAGGCATTTGAAGTTATTTTTGGGCAGCAGCTCGCATAGATTTTTTAACCGACGCAATTTAAAGTGCATTTTTGTTATTGAGAAATAAAAAATTGAATAGCTAGCCATATAAGGAGTCAAACGACCCATTCATATCAACTAACTAATATTTGCTATAAATAAATATGCTCATCAAGTTATCAATTGAAAAATATGTGCAAAATTTAAAGTTTCTAGAAGTAATCATGAGTAAACTCTCAATACTCTTAAACTCTCAAGTTCATTTATCAATCTGACAAATGCTCAGCTAGTTTTGAGATTATTAAATAACAGTATAACAAAATTTTGAGTACAAAGCATAATTGAACAGACTCAACTATTAATGTTAAGTTGAAAAAAAAATGTTTATAGCTTAGTGAAACAAGATTTTAATAATTTTCTTAGCACTAAAGTTGGGCCAAGTTATTGGAGTTATTGCTTCAAAGAATTGGGTTAGTTAGTTACTATCTCGAGTGCTTAGTGCTCGAGTAGTTATATCAAATATAAATCGTGAGAAACAGGAACTGTTCGAATCATTGGCTACAATTTAAGCTTTAATGTTCAGGCTAATGTTTGGTTTGTTGGCGAGCACTGGTTAATCATGGCACAGATGGCTGGACTTTTAGTCCGCTGCAGGGCTATTGTGTCTGGCTGACATTTGTTGTTTTAGCGCTGATTGATACATCATTGATAGCTGGCAAAGCCAACCCACTTACCCTTTTTGCCACATCCCACATCCCCAGGCTGATGCCTTTCACTGCCATCAAGTACCAAATGAGCGACATTTTGAGCATTGCTTTTGATTAACACGTTTGGGCAAACCGTTGGCCAGTCAAAGCGCTCGGGGGACACACAACCACAGAGGGCGAGAGAAACAAAGACCGAGAGAGTGACAGACAGAGAGAGAGAGAGAGAGAGAGAGAGAGAGAGAGAGAGAGAGAGAGACTGTGGGGCATGGGTTGATAATGATCCCACTCTTTAGGTTACTGGCTGCATTAACATTTAGCGAAACGCGACGCAGCTGCGTCCACACCAAAGTAGTTGTTGACTGCCACAGCACTTTTTGTGTGCGTAAGTGCGTTTTTCGGTGTGTTTGTTTCTGTGTGTGTGTGTGTGTGTATGTTAACGTGTTTGTGTGCTATCCTGACATTGACAAATAGTGTGCGAAATACAATGCAGGCACGCACTCAAGCACACACACAGACAACCACACAAAGCGTGTTGGGCTGCTTGGGCCCATGCCACAAGTTGGCACTAAATGTGTTGCATACTTGCGGGCGCGAATTATTGCTGGAAGGCAGCATCGCCAGTTGGCTAATTAACAAAGCACTTTGCAGGCAACATCGCCAACAGGAGCAACTGCTCTATGAGAATGCGAATCCTATTGGTAAATGCCATAACCAGCCAAAGTCCCAGGGGGCATCTGCGTTACGGCTTAAACAAGTTTGTTGCCTGTTGCCTGTTGCCGCTTTATGCTGTTATTTCTGCATTACCTGCGCATTAATTAAATTTTATAACGCTATCATACTCATGAAAGTGTTAGTGTGTGTATGTGTGTGTTTGTCTGGGTGTGTGTTTGTGTGTGTAATATTAACACGTGACACAGCCAGCGGCAAATTGGAAGCATCATAATTTGCAGCAAGTTGCCGACAGCGATGACAACGTTTAGGATTGAAACGCTCGAAATACCTGCCGACTGGTGCAGCAACTGCTATCAACATTTTGTTGCAAGCTGAGCTGCTTACAGCTTCGGTTGCGACACCTTTAAGGCGCACTCAAAATTGCCATGCAAAATTACCAGACTCTGGCGGTTTGAAAAGTGCTTCGAACTGTTCTTTAAATTTTTTTAGAGTAAAATAAATAAATAATTATATATAAAAACACTTTCTTAATATTTTTCCCTCAATTATGATTTAGTTCCCTTAGCGATACGCATAGTAAGCAAATGGTATAAGAAGGAGTCTAATTCATTCATTTTGAAAAGGCTTTAGTTGCTTTATTTGCTATGTTTTCATCGATTCGTATTTTTTTATTTAAAGCATTCGAAAATGAGATGGCACCAAAAAAGAAATTGAAAGTAATTACGAAATTAGATTGGGGACGAAAGGGTGCAAGACATAGACAGAATGCAAATTGTGCCGCAAATTGGACAAAGAAGTTGAAGGAGCAGCAGCAAGAGGTGTGGCAAACACAAATTAAAAGAAAAATGCAACGAAAAAAATGTAATGAAAATTTAACAATTTTCCAACTCTAATCTACGCTGCAATAAAATGAAAACGTTACAAGGAAAACTCCACGCCATAACAAAAAGCGTCACGAAAATGCGCAGACAGCAAACTATGGATATGGAGTATGGCTGTGTGTGTGTGTATGTGTGTGTGTGTGTGTGCATGTGTGTGTGTGTATGTGTAGCTGTAGGGTCGTGTCTAGTTGTTGGGTCGTGTGTCCTCTCTTCTTGCAAACTTGCGTTTATTAAGAAAGTTATTTCGACGCCGAACGCCGTTCTGGCAGGAGAGAAACCTTGTCAGAAGAAAGCAAAAAACAAGTGCGACCCAACAGTCGGGCATAGCCGACTGCGGATTATTCTATTATTAGTGCCATACAAACCGACACATCGAAAGAGGGCTGTCATTAAAGTACCTTCCAATTTTGGTAACTAAAGCTCAAGGATTGGTCTTAGCGTGGCTTTATCGATTTGCACTTGATGTTATCGATATATCCCAACAATTTTAACACTTTTAGCGAACATACATTTAGACGGACGATCCCATATACCCTAACAAGTACAAGTATTGTTTAGAGTATAACAAGAAAACTTAAATTTAAAAAAAAAGTAACTAAAAATAAACGCTGGCAAATAAAAACATTGTTGCACATGCTGAAGCCAGTATGAATCTCATTCTTATTCTCATATCGCACGAAGCACAACAAACAACAAACATTGTTGCCACCAATTTTTCGTGTGCCCTGTTGAAAGCAATGGCAACACTGTCATTCAGCTTTTAGCCAAAGTGCAGCACCAGCCCCGGCAACAAGGATATTTTTTTTTACATACATTTAGCACTTTTCATATATGTCTTTTCAATTTAATTTATCTTAATTAATGAAACCAACCAACTGAGGAACTTCTTTTTTGGTAGTTCGTAGAACTGTAATTGAATATATTTGCGTTCAAATTAATTTTTATATAGATATATTGGTTTAATACGGCTTGTCAGAGTATCTAATTGTCAAGTGATTGTGAATTGAATATTCATTATTCACTTTTATATACGTCTATATCTCGGCTTCCACAGCGAGGAGGCAAAAATTAATGTGGTTTGTTTCAAATCATTTCGTTGCTTCACGTTGCTTTTATGTAGATACAAATTTATCTGTGGGTGGCCGGGTTTATTTATACAGTTTATATTGACTTTGCATTTCTTGTTGCCCGGCATCCATTTGCTGTGTGTTATTGTTACTGATGCTGCCGATGTTGTTGTTATGGTTGTTGCCTTTGTTTTTATTATATTGCCATCATTTGCTTCCAGTGTCCGTCAATTGGCTGTTTCTAAAAATTTTGTTTATAAACAAAAATTTTGCAGAAGCTCAAAAAAATCACTCTGAAAGCCAAACAACAAATATTTTTCATCATTTAGGAAATAGATTGAATGATGACGCGGATCAAGGGGTTCAGACTGCCGCTGGCAATCTCTTTATATTTTTCGTTTTATTTTTGGATTCTCGGCGCTAAAAAAAAGTACGCATCCATTAATATTCATAGATAAAATTGTTTAAGCTGACTGCCGATGGCCAATCAATGCTTGTGCTAAAACAGCTGCTGCTATAATTTTCACGATAATGAGTTCAAATTCAATCACTAAGCTCACAAAATAAGGAAAAACGCCAATTCGTGCGATTGTCATGAAACCCATTTGCAAAGCGGCAACTGATTTACTAATTATACACAATTAGTAAGAAAGAAAAAAAAAATGAAATCATTCGGCCCGTGCGAAGCCGGCTGAATACCATTTAGTATATGTGCATATGCATATGCAAGTATATGCACGTATATATAATTTAATTCAATGAAAATTAATTCAGTGTCAATTAATTGCAGGCGATTGCTGGCCATTTTCATGGCACTGTCCCGAAGCGTGCCCCACTCCATGGACAGTGGACGCTGGGACAAATGTATGTTGATGATGCCTGCTGCTGTTCTTGTTGTTGTTCCACTTATTATTATTATTATTATTATTTATTTTTTTATTTTTTTTATTATTTTTTTTTTGTTACATGTTTGTCCGTTATTTTATTATGCGTAAGAGATTATACTGAAATTAATTACGTATACGTACAGGTGGACACGCTGGGAAACGTACAGCGCCAAGGGCCAAGCGTGCAGAAGACCAGTAATAGGAGTGTCTGTGTGTGTGTGTGTGTGTGTGTGTGTGTGTGTGTGTGTGTGTGTGTGTGTATATATGTGTAGATGTGTGAAGTTATGAGCGCTGCAGCTGGTATACTTCTCTTTAATTGTCTCGTGGCTGTTCTCTCTTTATAACCTTTTAGTGGGCAAAAAGTCTTTCTCACGCATACATTAACGATTTGCAGCCGAGCTTAGGGGTGCATAAAAAATGTACATTGTTACAAACATTGTTGCATAACAACTTGTGTTTCCATTTGATTTGGGTAATTAAAGTGAAAAAATCTACTTGGAATACGTGAGACGCATAGTTAAATGCAAAGCTTCGCAGTACTTAATGCATCTGGAATTTAATTGTTACGTCTTGCCTAAAGTATTTTATATTGTCAACTTTTTATGCTTCTATCCAATGCATCCTAGATAGATGATACGGAATATTCATAAATTGCAAAAGCTTAAGGTGAAGCAATGAATAAACTATTAATAAATGACTAAATGGAAGAAAAAGTAATATTCGAAAAACTTGTTAAACTTTTGTTGAATATTTCTTAACACCAAAAATCCGCTTCTCTCTGACAACACTTATTTAAAGCATGATATTAAAGTTGGCTTATGCAACTTAATTTTTAAAAAGTCAATTATCGACATGAACTTACTGTACAATATACAGATATAATATGAATATGTCGGACAATGGCCAACAAACATATTTTAGTTGTCATCAGAGCAGAGTCAAAACTGATTATCAAAAATATATATGACAATTAATATTGTGTTTCACTTGCTGTAATTTATTTACTGAAATAAGAAAGAAAAAAACGAAATTCGTTTAGTTATTCTAAAATATCTCGTACATCTCATCCAAGTTGAAAATAAGTTGAGTCATATTTAAATGCATTGACTAAAATGAACTTAAGACTAGCAAGTTAATCCACTAAACTAGCCACCAAGGCTATTATTATTAAGTTCTTGAGACTTTCAGCTCGTATCACGGTGATCTGTGATGATGCCCAAAGTGTATTCAATGCGTAAACATTTTGGAGCAGTCTAATCCACTATATATATATATATATATATACATATATCTATATCTATATCTATACTGTCCCCACTGTTGTTTGTTTTTGTCAGAATGACATTTAAATCAGAATAATTAATCGTTTAATGCTACATTTTGGCTGAGTTTGTTGTGTACGCTTTTAGCCGGGTCAACCAAATTCGTCACGTGCATAAATTTTGCACTTGTGATTTGCGATTTTTTATTTCTGTTTTAATTTTGTAATTTTTTAAGCCAAGCACGTGCCACGACGTGCCTATGCACGATATGAGTTTTAAATAAATACACACACAGAGACACACATGTGCGTCTACCTGAAAATGCTGCAACTGAAGCGAGATTATGCCACAGCAGTTGTAGGTTTGTTTATTGGTTTGTATACATATATATGAATATATGTATGTATGTGTATGTGTATGTGTACACTGGGTATATTTGGTCTGACAACATTGGCAAATTAAATTAAATTGCGTTTTGTTTACCAAGCGGACATGTCAATTATTTAGCGCTTACCGCTTTATTGCATTTCCATTTTGATTTAATACTTTCGATGCGCACATTGTAAATTATGGCACCATATCGCCTCAGCGCACACAACATTTCCGTTTATAGTTCATTTTAATTGAGTACCACTTACACTTGCCATAACAAAATACGATTATAGATCTGCTTTCTATATTTTGAAAGATATCTTGCTCAATATCAATATATAATTCGATTGTTGTGCAGCACACAAATGAAATGCAGACAAAGACACGTCTCTTTGCAATACACATTAATATAAAAACAGAAGCTTGTAAAACTGACAGTTTATAATTTCTATGTATTTTAAGCAACGATTTATCAGTCAGTTATTTTGTCGTATATCCCGCGGGGATCAAGATTATTTCATCGATAACTTTTCTCGATTCTCGAATATCGATAGATATCCATTCCGAGAGCAATAAAAGCGACAATTAAAACAGAGACTCGACATTAATTTAAAATATACATTGGCATATTATTCAGCAACTGGACAAATGTGATCGAGATCGGATGTGTCCAAAAATAATTCTCATCTTGATTGATATTACAATTAGAAGGCGCAAGAATTTTATGCTTTTGAATTTTGAGTGTTTACATTTTTAATGGACAAATTTGACATTAAAACTAGAACATATTTAAGAGCTGGGTTCTGGGTATATCGTAGTGGGGCTCAAACAACTGCAGCTTCAAATGTGCAGCAGAAGTACTCCAAAAATACAACATTTCCATTTGCCAGCAGCAAATTGGAACCTATCTATCATATTCTGTCAAAGTCGGATTTTCCGACGCACTTTCCACATGAGTTTTGACACTTGCCAACAAGATTCGTCATCGGTCTGATTTGTGCCATGGTCTGCCTAATGGAACAGTAAAACCCTAACGCACATGAATACATACATATATATGCACACACACACACAGCAATACATACACACATCTATTGTTTGCTGGCATTGTTTTTCAGCTGCCCAATTTGATATTTTGTATTTGCTATATTCTCTTTTTGTTACGTATACGCAACAAGTAAAAAAAACAAGTCTCATCGGAATCATATTTATAATTTATAAATTTATATTTTGCTCGTCAAATATTGAAAGTACATATATTTTATATACATATTAACACAGCACCCATCAGTGCTTAATGGTTAATAACATTTTCTTCAAATTTTGATCACATTTTGATAGCGGTAGGTCTTTGTGCTCGGACAAGACACGGAACAACGACTTGGCATCGATGCGTGTCTCGTATCTGCCCTCAAGCAATAGATCGACAGAATTTCTAAGGAATTGATCTCGATATACACAACGCATGGCATAGATGTGATAACAGCCCAATTTTCCAACCATTCTTAATAGGAGCTTAGTTGTTTGCTCCCGGACCACTGCCAGAATGCCAGTTGATTAAATCTTGAATTATTCGTCAGTAATGTTTCCATCGTTGAATACCATCCTGCTCATCCTGCTGCTTTTGAATGTTTTCTTACATTATTTTAACGCTATGACTTAGTTGAAGTAACTCAATTTTTGTGAGTAGCTTGATAATAATAATAATTCTTCTTTTTTTTTTTGAGGCGCTGCTTCTACAGTCAAACGCTGGAATCTCTGTGAAATAGACTTTATTTAAATCAATCTTATTTTCAAGTTTATTCAATCAACTCAATCTCTCTCTCCTTCTCTCTCTCTCTCTGTTTCTCTCTCCCTTTCTCACTTTTGCTGTGTTGCACGCATTTCCGTTTTCAGTAATTCCGCTTTTATCTGTGTTTATTTTTGGACTCTCCTGTTGGCTGCTGACTTCTATATATAAATAATACGTGGGCTACTACGTCGTCAGCATATTGCACTGATCACTGATCATTTGACCAGTTTTTATCGCTTTTGACATCTGGTCGAGTTGTTTGCAAGTCAATTTGAAATTTAATTACAGTAGATTCTTTGTCATTGCCCCGATTTTCCACAGATAAGAAGCATAAACGTTTATAAATAATTATTGATGTCATATCTAGCTATAAATTGATTGATATATGCCAAATTATAATTTTTAAAGCGAAAAAACTGCTAAGAAACAGTTCAATTTGATAAGCTTCAAGTGTTTTTTTTTTGTCTATCCTGAACCCATTAAAAGTGGATAAAAATGGTATACTGTATAACAGTACATTCGACCCCATAAATCTCAGCCAAAAAATTTAAATGTTATTTATTTCTAAGTTCTCGTATACCCCAAGCATTGCAAACTTATTTTATTCCATCGATAACTGTCCCGTTTCACGAATATCGATTTACATCGAATTCCGATCGATTGTTACTTGTTTTTTTTTTAGTTTTTGTTTTTGTATATACATATTTTTTGGGTGAGTTTGCTGTCATCTCGCGACTTCTAAATGTATACAGATTCTTAAATTACATACTGATGTTTAACAAGAGCCAAGTCGATTTAGACGTATTCGCTTGAATGATTTTCAAAATCAATAATAAAATATCGATTCTGCCAGTGAATGCAGATGCCTGCTTCTATCATTCCCGAGCAATTTAAAGACCATATATAAACTCCGCTGTTATCCAAACATTCAATTTCAAATAAATGCATATACAGAACAGATTGGATACAGGCGAATTGCTCTTGTATATTTGCAACATTTACAAGATGAGACTAATCCAATATCAACAATAAAAACAATTGTAACGAGTTGGCTATAACCATAAGAGGTAGAACCATCTAGAACCAGCTAGAAAATTAATATTAAGACGCAAGTTTTAAATAATTTCCCACCATCAAAATGATCGCTTTCATCTATTATCTGTAATCGATGTTTATCGATATTCGTCAAACAGTGTGAATTAACGATAAGCTTGATCTGCGATTGGTATACAAGAACTTATAGTCTTTGAGATCGGCTCGTCCATGCAAACGGATACAGATGGATATACTTAATTGTACTTTATTAGCACTGCTTCATTATACACATTTCAACAACTTTTAATGCATTCAGCGTATAAATTCCGCACTTAATTTCCTAAAAGCTGGTGCACATTTATAAACCCATTAATTCTATTTTTATTATAATTTTTTTTCCCAGCCTATCAAAAACACAACCAAATATTTCTGAAAGCTGAACATTTTGCAATCGTAAACTTGGGATTGCTGTAGCAATTTCCTCATTTATTTCATTAAAATTTACAGAGCATACAATTCAATTTCTTGGTTCACTTCATTTCCATTTGCGCTGACTACAAATGTATATATATATATATATATATATATATATAGTCCGATTCCTTGTGCGGTGCGCCACTTGAGTTCTGTTCAATTTTATCTGCTGCAAAAGGTATTTCCTTTTTAGAACAACTGCATATGTGGCTCACGAGTATTTTGGAAAAGATTTCGAAACAAATATGAAATTAAAAACTAAAACAAAACATAAAAACCAAAAAAAAAAATAGAATAACAGAAGAAAAAGAAGAATGCTCTCAGAAGAACCAAAGAATCGCACACAAAAACGGGCCAGAAATATTCATTTGGACTTTTAGATGGGATATTTGGTGACGTGCGGAGATTGGCGAGCGTCGCGTATAAAAATCTATTTTGATTCAAGGTCGCATCATGAGTATTTGTTATAATTGTACAAATTGTTGAAATTGAGCAAAGTAAAAAAATAAAAAAAAATAATAAAAAAAAACATAACCAAATAGCAACAACATAAATAACTAGCAGAAGCTGAATCACAAACAAAATCGTGACAAAAAGAAATTCTAAAGAAGAGAAATCATCATTTTATATTCAAGATATTCGAAGCAGATCGCGCAGCGTAGAGTTGTCATTCTCAATTGTGCAACACGAGGCTTTAATTAATAATAACAAAAATACAAAAATGAATGTGTAGCATTGAAGCGTACACCCCAAAAATCTAGAACGACACCATTTGATGAGATGATGTTGCACAAAAGACGAGGCGACACCAGCCACATTATTGTTCAATTATTCAATTGCTCAATGAGTTCCATGTGGATGTGCCTATGTATATTTATTAGAAACGGGATTAGCTCTCGTTTGCCACGTTTCCTTGGCTTACACAATCTTACAAATGCCCCTGCCCCCTGCCCCTGCAACCCGCCCACCACCACAACAGCACTTTGCTTGCGGTTGGAGAAATTGAAAGCATTTGTGTAATTTGAGTGCAACATTAAAGTGTATGTTGTACACAAGTTTGTACGCATTTATCTGTATGTGTGCAGATAAATACACACATGCGAAAATATGCCGACTAAATATATATACACATATATATATATATATATATATGATATTTTGCGTAGCGTATACGCAATGTGCTTACAATGGATATTAACATTAAATCTAGCATATACCTACTTATCTGGCATTTTAAGCAAATGCTCTCAACGCAATCAAGATCATTCAGATACATCCATACAACATGGCAAATTTCATATATATATATATATACATATTTAGGCATGCCCTTAGCACACATATTTTGAATGATACAAATCTTAGCTCAAATTTGGCCCAATTTACCTTGAAACATGAATTCACAATTTTACCAAACCATGATTTACATAAAATCAAATTACACAAAACAAAACAAAAGCGACAGAAAGCAACAAAATAAATGTGTTATTAACAAATTGTGTAGAACGAGATTGCAAACAAGTGCGTTCAACTGAACATGGGTTTCAATTCCATGATTGATTGATTGATTGATTGATTCTGCTATTAACATTTTGTAAGCCTTTTTTGTTTGACAAATATTGCCATTTTAGTTGTCAAAATGCTAAACTATCTACAATATAACAATATTGCTGCCGACTCCTATGAATTGATCAATCCTAAAGAAAATGGCAATTTCCAGCAACAAATGCTTCGAGTTTCTTCACTTCAGAAATGATTTTCATAAACCAAAACATTATTTTCTAGTTGACAGAATGATTTTCATTTTACGGCGATTAAAAAAAAAAAACGCGTTTTTCTTTTTCCCAGTGCATAAATGCACACTTCAAAGTCAAACAAAATTGCGGAATGTCAATGCTGATAATATATTCTTCATTTGAATGCTCATGGCTAGGGGAATACAAAGCTGTATGCGTTGGAGAGAAAATCTTACCGATCTCTCAGCATATAAATTACAATATCAATTGAAATAAAAATAAGAAAAACGCTCCAAAGAGCGCAGTGCGACACTTTGTTATGGCTTTTTGGCATTATTTGAACAATGACTATATTCATATACATACAAATGTACATACAATATAAATATATATATATATATATATATATATATATATAAACATTTCAGATCTGATATATATATATATACATATATCAGATCTTGCGCTCTCCACACGGGGGTCATTTCAAATTCGGGTATGCAAATGTAGCGGAAATACCAAAAAATGCCAATCAGCTGCGCTCCATGTGATGCGTATAAGTATGGGGAGCACTTCTGTGGACCACATGAAGCAAATATGTATTCTCTGTATGTATGTATGTATGTATGTATGTGTGTATGTGTGTGTGTATGTGTGTATGTATTAACTACTTATGCACATGCATACAAAACTTCCACAAGCCAAGTGCCACTCAAGTATGCCACTCGAAAGACAATTGACAATTGACAATTCACAAACACACACACACACACACACACACATACATATATATACACAGACACCTGTAATGTATGTATGTGGCCATGTAAATATGTATAGAAATTGTATTTGCACCCTTTAACTGTCCCAACACTTCACTTCAATCATAATTGCTCAATAATGTTGAGCATTAAGATGGATAAATAAATTAACCGAATTATGCGGAACACATGATTTTGCCTTGAGAAATGTTTCGCATAGCTCTCAGAATATTTGTTGATTGATTATTATGATTATTATTGTATATATACATATATATATACTATAAATTATAGCACAACTCAGCTATGGATATTTGTGTGTGTGTATTCAACTTGAAAAAAGTATTCATTGCAACTACGCACAACTGAAACTTGACTTATTTTCATATGTATGCTGAAAATATCTGACAGGGAATATTAGAAAAAAAAACAAAAAAATAAACAGAGTCTTCTAGTCGAGAGAGCTCGGCATGTAGTCACTCTGCACACAATTCTTATTTCTATAAATGTTAAAATCAGAAAGCTCAATCCAAGTCTAGTCCCATGTCAAAGGTCATAGCCCCCTGTGGTTTCTGAGTATTCAGACACTTGTAATCATAATACACATACATTTTCACAGAGTCAATATACCTTTTTCAGAAGTATTTATCACTATTTTTAGGTGTCAGCGAGGAAAATAGAAAATATGGAAAATGTCGGTGAAACTTTTCACACGAGGCATTAATATGTGTGCCAAATATGCGCCAGCATAAAACTAGTGAAAATAACAAATTGAAAATAAAAAACTAAAACAAAAAAAAAGGAAATGCAAAATGTGTGGAAATAAAATTTTATGAAATGACAACGTCGAAAATGAAAATGAAAATGACGAAAAAATACACAAAAACAATCTAAAGACATAATAAATTTAATGGAGCGCCTTTGAAAGAGGCGCCTATCAAATTTAAATATAATTACAAAGTTTAAAAGTGAAAAAAAAGACAAAGAATACAAAAGAAGAGAAAGTATTAAAAATATAATTAGTCTGTGTTCAAATACGTGTGGGTGCATTCAAATAAAATGTGAATGCATTTGTTCTAATCAAACTAAGATAACTAATTTTTTGACATTTTTCTAAATCGTTAATAATAAATACATACTTACATACCCAAGGAAGCTAGAGCCATTTAATTAAAATCGTATAAACTTGGCTATTAATAATTATCTGATTGTATTTAAATAAAATGTATAAATGCATCAATAACAATCAATCACATATAAAAAATATAATAATATAACATAATATTTAAATATTATATAGATATTTATTTATATATATATATATTTACATACATATATATATATAATGGACCTTTGCCAACGACAATCAACGGTGAAACGATCGTTTATTATTAAACATATTGAAAACATTAACCATTCACAATATTCAACACCCACGCATCACGCGGCCAAACCAAAACAAAAATTTATTAGATCGGACAGCACCACGATTTCCGTCGCAGCGCACGTGAAGATCAACGACAGAGCATCGCGAGCAGACTGAATAACGCAGGAGATTGAATTGAACACCGCCTCGCAGCAGGCAGACAATGGGCCAGCGGGGTAGTTTACAGGTGCTGAAGCTCCCTAATGTTGTGTGTGTGTATGTTTTTGTGTGAGATGGTGTGGGGGGAGGGTACTGTGATGTGAGCAGCTGCCATTTAACGGCTTGATAAATGAACGGAACGCGTCGCACTCGATTTGAGGAATTTCTTCACCATAACATAGGACAGAGAGAGAGAGAGAGAAAGAAAGAGGGGAGTGAGAGGGACTGGGAATGAGAGAGTGAAGAAAATAGCAGCAAGCAGCTTTTAGCATAGCACAGGTGCCTGCACAAATTCTCAAGCAAAGCTCTCACACTCTCTGCTGCTGCACAGGCACGCGCTAAAGCACCGCCAACGCAGCTTTCAAGCTCTCGCAGGTGGCAAGCACGAAAAGCTCAAGCAGGAGACATTTCGGTAGCATAGAAAAGCTCTTTGCAAGGCTAACTCACAAAGATGGTTGTTTTGTTAACTATTTTTAATTTTTAAGTTTGAAAAAAGCAGAGCAGTATGAAAAGGCGGCAGCAAGTTGAACGCCTGTTTAAGAATCCGAACAACAAAATGAAGGAATACAATTAATCTTTCAAGTTCACCTAAATGATAAAAACTAGTAAAATATCAGCTAATGCAAATATTTGATTGCTCCCATTTAAAATAATTTATCAGCTACTGTCAAAATATATGTTTTTACGCTTTATTTAAACTATATTTCATAATTTTGTTGCTCAAATTCTTAGCCAGACTTTCGGTTCATCGCTGCTTTTGGCCAGAAATGAAACCTCTGGTGCCCGGATCCGAAACGGCGTCCCATCCCTTAGAGGGATAGGGAGATAGGGAATACAGAGCCAATTTGGACTTTTACATTTTGGCACAAGCCCCTCTTTAGCAATAGCCACTAAGTCATCCTCGAACGACTATTTAACAAGCTAAAAATATAAAGTATCTAAATTTACTTTTGGTTACATTCTATTTTAAAAAAGGATCTCAGACTTACGTTTTGGGTGTAAGCTTAAGATAAATCGCATGAGATTCATGTGCAGCTAACTATTCACAATATGACTTGAAAGATTTTAAAAATTATGAATTATTGGTCGAGTTTTTACTGGAAATATGTAAAATGCCTAAGAAAATATGTAATTCAAGAAACACTTTTTTAAGATTTTAAATATTCTTTTGATGAACTACATGATTCTTGCGTTTAATTTACCATATCGAGTTTATGCCCAAAATTGTGCAATATCAATATTATGATCTATATCTATCAATATGATGCCTTTCATCTCTTTCTTTGTAGCACTTTTTAAGCACAAACTGAATCAATTTAATTGGTATTATTTCAACAACAAATCGACATGTGAGCTGGACAATTTGTTGGCAAAGATTTGTTTCCCATCTGACCTGGCACAAACTTCATTGAGATCGTTTCTTTGCAAAGTTACAACCAAGGTCATTATTTATATATATACTGATCAGGTACGCCATCGACCCATAAAAGTTCAGAGAGAGTTTAACAAATTATGATTATGACTGAATGGATGTATATTTTATATTTAAACAATAAACAGTTGGCTTAAACCATATTGAACCCGTTCATATAATATCTTCTGCTATTGCCATTGACCCATATTTAACTGCATTTCTACGACTTGAACGGTATTCTCTTTTCTCGTTTCGTCATCATACACGATACGAATAAACATGACTCACAATACTTATTTATGCATATCAACTCGTCTAAACGCAGTGAAAAATAAAAATTAATAGTTTTTCTAACATGAACTTTTGGCCTTAAGATCTAGAGATTTCGCTTGCTGTGTTTTTTATGTGTGTGTATCATTTTATCGATTCGTTGTACTTGGATTCTTCTAATGATTGACACCCTTACGCTCCTGGATGTGATCTATATCGAAACCGTTAGTGCCGCGTATCTTTTTCTCCAAATTATGAGAGTAGACATCGGTCCACAAATGGCTAAGGGGCAGCTCAGTGTCGGACTTGGCCAAGGCAGTAGCTTCATCCACTTCCTTGCGCACCTTCAGATCAATGGCCTGCATGCAGAATAGTGTTTATAAAATGCAACAAAACACAAGAATCAAAACAGGTAAATAGATGCACCCACCTTAACTTCATCAGTGGTAATGAGGCCCAGCTCGATGCAAATCTCTTTGAAGGAGGTAATCGGATCACGCTTCTGGCGCACCTCCTGGATTTCCTCGCGCGTACGATACGATGTTCCAGGATCGGACATCGAATGTCCCGAATACCGATACGTATTCGTCTCCATAACCAGTGGCCCATGTGTGTTCACATACTTGATGGCAAACTCGGTGGCACTGCGCACAGCCAACACATCCATGCCGTCCACCCAAATGCCGGGCAGAGCATCGCCGCGCGTATAATAATCCGTGTTGCATGAAGCGCGCTCCGCACTGGTGCCCATGCCTGCAAAAAAATATACAACTTTGAATTGAGAATCTTTGGTATTTGATTCGAGTTTCGATGCCGCACCATAGTTGTTGTTCTCGCAGACAAAGATGACCGGCAGCTTCCACAGATAAGCCATGTTATAGGCCTCAAAGACCTGTCCCTGATTGGCAGCACCATCGCCATATAGAGCCAGGCACATGCCGCCGTTGCCCTTGTATTTGCAGGCGAGGCCAACGCCGGTGCCGAGGGGCACTTGGGCTCCGACAATGCCGTTGCCGCCATAGAAATTTGGGGAATACATGTGCATAGAGCCGCCCTTGCCGCGTGCACAACCGCCCTTCATGCCGGTCAGTTCGGCGAGGACACCCAGTGGGGATACACCCATCAGATAGGTCCAGCCATGCACACGATAGGCGGATATTATGTTATCGACATCGCGCATCGCCGCCTTCATGCCAACGGCGCACGCCTCCTGGCCCGAATACAGATGACAAAAGCCACGTATGATCTTCTCCTTGTACAGATTGCCAGCGGATGTCTCAATGCGTCGTATCGTTTGCATTTGTGTATAGTATTTGAGTGCATCCTCCTTGGTCAGTTGCACTGTCATCTCGGGTCCCTCGTCCAGCCGATGCAGTTTAAACGGCTGCGCATCAATCAATCAATCAATCAGTCAATCGCACGCCACAGAGAAAGAAACAGAAGAAAGTGTGAAAGGGAGATAGATGTACTCTGGCTTGTAATGATCTTGCAAGACATTTGCATGCATATATAAATCTGTATACAGGTATATATATACACACCTGGACAGTAAAATAGGTGTGCAGAAAATAATTGACTGGATTTTTAGTTAATTTAGTTTGGAATTCTTTACATTTTGGTGACTAAAGTTTCTTTAGGCAGCCAGAGAATGTTGTGCCATTTTCTGACACCCTCTGATCCGTTCCACTTCTTATGAACCAATGCCAAGTATTTCCCCCAATCCTGAAATTTGCTGTTCTAACCAAATGAACGTTACTGGACATTCCAACGAACTAGCAAACTTTGCAATCGCCAATCGCAGTTGAGCAGTTGGTGAGGATTAAACATTCCCAATTTAGCTGGCAATCTCAAAAGGATCTCTTTTAGCCAATAAAATCATACGATTATTTGTTGCTGATGAAGTTCTCCTGAATCCTACGCGCCTTTTGACTTTTTAACTTTAGAGCATTTGTCAAGAAGTTCTGAGACCGTCCAATTGATGTGGCTATGCTTTTTTCCCCTTTTCTGTATCTTCTATCCACAGCCCGGCAGTAATGTGCTTGGCCCATTTAACATTATTATCATTTGATAGCTCAGTTAAGCGTTCAAGTTAAAGTTTTCTTTATTTTATGCAAATCACACAAATTTTACTGTTTAGCTCTAAATGCATTTTGAACAGGGAAATTTGCCAAACAATTTAACTGCAGCGTCAACAGCTATCTTAAGTCAGAGACTGTTCCATTAGGAAATAATGTCGCCCCAATAAAATATAGTGTATTTTATTATTATTGTAACTGTCTGCACACTTATTTTACTGTCCAGGTGTGTGCACGGATTAAATGTGTACTCATTTGATCCCTCCTTTCCCCCTTAATCGACTTATTTTTAAGTTTACAAGGCACGCAACCAATAACAAAATTTTCAAATTTTTGACGCCAAAAGGCGCATTCGATTTTTTTTGGCATAACCAGAGGCGTGTATGTAGGGGGGTGGTTGAATCTGCTACAGCGGTAATATTGATAAGGTACATTTCGCTGCCGCAGCCGCTGCCGACGTCGGTCACGCACTGCCAGCGAGAAAGAGTGTCAGACTTGTGACCTTGAGGCTTGCAATTCAGCCAACTAATCGACACATCGTAAAAATTGCAACTCTGTGCAGTCAGGTAACATAAGCTTGCGAACAAACATAGGGATACACAAACACAGACAGACACACAACACACACAGGCACACATTATGTAATCGGCAATTTGCGAGAACGTGAATAGTAGCGAGGGTGGGAGTGGGAGGGGGTCTATTTGACCTATCTACTTACCCGATTAACCTGCACAGTCGCCTCCGTGGCATAGTTGTTGGTCTTTGCGACACCAGACTGTGCTGCATTCTGGAATAAACCGAAAAATGACGATGAATAACTGCGTCTGTTGGCAAATCTTTGATGATTTTCTAATTGTTGTTGTTGCAGCCGAGTCGTCCAATGATTGTTGTTGTTGTGGGTGCTGTTGCTGCTGCTGCTGCTGTAGTTGTTGTTGTTTCTTGTATTCCTGCTGCCTTGCTTTGCATTAGTGAGAGTGACAAGGGTTTTGTAAGGAACAGCAACGGCTGCATTACAGTTACGTACTTTTTGCAATTGTTTTACAACAATTGGCAATTCACTAAAGCGTGACAACGTACGCAGCATTTTGACGGTTTAGTTGCGACTATTCTCTCTCCTTCGCGTAATAGCTGCTGTGGCCAATGGCCACAAAAATACCTATTATCTATGCAAATTGCTGCTAAATATGCTGATATTAGAAAAATACCAAAACTAATCGATTAGCTTTCGATAGCAACGTGATACACAATTCAAACAGCGGTATCTGGCGGATGGCGTGAAGGATGTGAAACGCGATTAATTGCCCCTAAATCGCTTCACACACTTTGCACAGAAATACTGCACTTATTAGTTTCACACCAACAACATTAATTATATCCATATCCACTCACCGAACTCAATGCGAGTGGTAAGCTTTACCAATCGTTGATCAAAAAGAAGTCTGACAGCATCTCATCAAATGACAAGCGTCGATGACAATCGAAATATTAGCGTCAGTGAAACGCAACCGTCATCGATAGTTGCTCACCTCTACGAAGACAATAGCATCATCAGCCTAGCGGATAGCCGCAGGAAAAGCCGATAGCAAACTCAGGGAAAAAATAACATGACCATCTGCGACACAGTTGACCAGTATACGATAATGTCCGGTGATCGTTTAAAAATTAAGGACTTGCTGTGCAACCGGCTCACAGAGTGCGGCTGGCGGAACGAGGTGCGTCTGCTGTGCCGCAACATTCTGCTGGAAAAGAGTGCCAACAACAGTGTGTCCGTGGATCAGCTTATATCGGAAGTGACGCCCAAGGCACGCACCCTCGTCCCCGATGCTGTCAAAAAGGAGCTGCTCATGAAGATACGCACCATTTTGGCCGAAACCGACGAGGACAATTAGCGGTCAACTCAGCGACTCAAACCAATCAACAATAAAAACATAAACAGGCCTACTTACATTTATATATAATTAGCTGTAGTAAATAATTAATTTTGCATTTGTGTATTCGCCAATAAACTAAAGTTAACAATTACGGCTTAAAACCAGCTGACAGCTGCCAACGGACAGCTGATAGCTGACAAATAATAAAAGATGGCCGAAGGGTCGTATTAGTGACTGGCAAACTGTGAATCGGAAAACGGCAGATGGCTCTCAAACTGTGCCGTGAACTACATGTACATATTTTCTTATTTATTTAGGCAATTTGGGAGTTGGAAAGGATAATCAGCAATGGAATCGTAATACATATGTGCTTTATAATTAACATTATATACATATTTGTCGATAATTGCGAAAAACAATAAGGAACAGTCGCTTAAAAACTAGTTCCTTGAATTCACATCCGACTTATGACACTTTTAAACTAATCTTTAGCATGTAGGATTTCCAGGAAGAAAAAAACCAAAATGAAATCGGTTCATGTTAAATTTGAAATACAATAATGAATAGTTCCATATTTTGCATAGAGAAATGAAACAGGCGAAAATTCGAATAATTTGCTTGTAGAATATATATACGGACTCATCTGCCGGGGAATGCGCTTAAATGGATCAGATGACTCGCCCAGTGCTGCTGATGTACTCGTAGGAGGCAACAGCACCTGATTGTGCTTGTGCAACCTGCTGTTCATGCTCCTCCTCGTCCTCCTCCTCCTCCGCGTTCAGCAGATCCACCGGCGGCTGTAGAGACTCATTCAAGTTGTTCGCCGTCTCGGCCAGGTCGTCGGTGACATCTGTAGATCTGTGGTTGCCGGCAACGGATGCGGCACTGGGCTGCGTATATTTCCGAACCCATTCGTTGGGATGCATTTTCTTTTTGTGATTGTGCATGTTGGCGTGCGATTTAAATGTGCGCGTGCAAAACGCACACGAATACAAATCAATGCCCGTATGGGTGGCCATGTGCTCCTGCAATGCAGATTACAGTTCAGATCAGATCAGATTCGATAGAGAGATGGGCAGACTTACGGCTAGGGCACGCGGCAGCTTGAATTCCTTGCCACACAGCGTGCAGCTGTGCCGCTTGGCCGAGTGATGGTAACGCATGTGACTGCTCAGTGCCACACGGGATGACTTCTCGGCGCTGCACAGCACACAGCGATACTTGTTGCCGCCCTCGCGATCATCGTGCCGCGCCAAATGTTTGCGCAGACTGCGCTCATCCCGCAGCCAGCGGCTGCACAGATGACACTGTGCCTCCGCAACTGGCCCATCCGGATGTAATGCCTTCTTGTGTATCAGAAAATTCGCCTTCGACCGAAAATTGGCGCCGCAAATGTCACAGATGATGGGCGTAAAGTCCGAGGCATGCATGCGCTTCACGTGCGCCGTCAACTCCAGTTTGGAGCGGAACCTAAGACAGAGGGAGACAGATAGATAGAGAGAGGGAGAGAGAGAGAAAGAGAGACAGTTAATAGATGGATCAATTGTGAGAAACTCTTGGCTCAGTTAGCTCAACCACTAACATCCTTCAGCATCCTTTACTCCATGAATTTAAATGCGATATGAATGAAGATAATAATTAAATAATTAATTAATAATTAAAAATTAATAAATCATGATAAATCTTTAAGCCCATTTAAAAGGGATCAAAAGGATAACAGGCACAAGGAAGCATCTCCGAGCAGATAATGTATAAAACTCCCATCCGTCGTCTGTCTGCCTGCGTGTCCAACTGTTCCCCTGTTTGTATCAAGGCCAAAGGACTATAAATAGCCACAGACTTAAAATTTGGATAATATAAGTTCTCTGGTGCCAAATCAAGTTATCGATAACTGCCTTCGATTCCCGTTTATCGACAAATACCGAGAATCAAATGCTTTGTCTTCAAAGATGAGTCAAAGGATGAATAAGGCTGAAGATCCACAAGCAGAGGATGACGAGAAAACTCACGTTTTGATGCAGCTGTCGCAGGCTTCGGGACGTTCGGGTCCCTTGTGCCCCTTGATGTGCATGGTGAGCAGAAACTTTTTGGCGAAACGCGCCCCACAGGTGACGCACTGATGGACCAGCTGCTGCTGGTCGGAGTGAAAGCGCAGCATGTGCATGTCCTGGCTGTTGCGATTGAGGAAGCTCTTGCGGCAGGGCTTGCAGCTGAAATACTGCGGATCCTTGTGATAGTGCAGATGGTCCACGTACAGGGTGCGCTTCTTATACCGATTGTTGCAGCACTCCATGTAACCGGTGCAGTTGTGCTGCAGCCGAAAGTGCCGCTTCAGATCGATGAAGTTGAGCAGGGGCGCGGCACACAGGCAGCAATCCAATTTCACATTGGCGGCAATATAGTCATCCATTTCTTTAATGCTGCTACGCTTCGCCTCCAGCTCGGGCGCCCGGGCCACCTTTGATGGCTTGGGCAGCTTGCTCTTGCCCTTGACACCTTTGGGTCGGCCACGTTTCGGTGCTGTTCCTGTTCCTGCTCCTGCTGCTGTTACTGTTCCCGTTCCCGTTGCTGTCCTCATTGCTTTTGCCGGCGGCTCCGGCATCGGAGTCATGTCTGCCTCGGCGGCGGCTGCATTGCGTCGCAGTTCGCGTGAACGCACACGCGACTCGCGCTGCAAGGATGCCGACGCCACTGGCACCTTGATCAGCTTTGCCTTCGTCTTGGCCGTTGCCGTTGACTTTGCTTTGGCGGTCGATGACGGTGCCGGTGATGACGGTGTCGCTGCCATCTCCAGTCGCGTGCGTCCCCTGGTCTTTTTGGGCGTGGCCGCCGTCAGCGTTGCGTGCTCGAAGTCCGCTTCAAATGCATCCTTATCGGGCTCAACGTTGTCGCTGCAGGTGCTACCCGCATGCTCAAAGGATTGCGCTGTGTCATGCACATCGATCTCGGGCTCACACAGTATATGATCCTTAATATCGTCGACGAAGCCCAGCTTCGATTCAATCGGTGACTCTGTGTTCCATACAACAACGGCTGGTTCGGGCGGCGGTTCCGGTTCCGTTTTGAGCAGCAGCGATTGCTGCTTGTCGGCGACCATTGCGCAGAACTGATCGAAATCGTTTAGACATTGCCAGCATGGCGAGCACAGCTTGGTGGAGACGCAATCATTCACAGACACCTGCAACAACAATCCCAATTCAAACATATTTCATTTCATCTATGAATTTCTCGCTGTGTGTGTGTGTGTGTGTGTGTGTGTGGTGTGTCTGTTTGTAGCTTACCTCAAGCTGCAAGTATTTGGCAATGGCCTTGGGCAGACCGTGCTCGGCATCGCTGAATATGCAGATGGACACCGAATTATCCAGATCGCACAGGCACAAGCGGCAGATCATGATTAAAAGCAAAACAAACAGCAGCAACTCGCTGCTTGTCGTAAACAAAAATTTATGCAAAAAACGATAGACGCATTTATCGAAAGTGGTGAGAGTTTTTCTTCCTTTTTGTTTGTTGAGACACGATTGCCATTTCAATTCAATATAATGGTACCAGAATATTTTAAATATTTTCCAATTATTAATGTGTCTGTTGCTCTAATATCGGAAAAAGGCAAAATTACTTAATGCATATGCATAGGCAATAAACTTTTTTTATAAGCAAAACAATAAGAGATTTTTTCTGAGGCACGATTGGCACTGATTGTACCAAAAACAGATATTTATTTTCTAATATTATCTGCTGCTTTAATATCTGGAAAAGAAGGCTCTATTACTTCATGTATAGACAGAGAAAACCAAAATAAAGCTAAGCCAAAACATACACCACAAATTTGTGCGATTAATTAACGAGTTTTAGGTACATTTGTATCACACTCGTGACAGCCGTTCATTGGTTCTAGTTCTAAATATCGATATACACACACGCTCGCACGCACACAGAGCAATCGATATCCTGCTGGAACATCACTAAAAGTAAGAGTTTCTTGATTACATTTAAAGTGAGGTAATATTTTTATTCAAATATTCAAGCATAATCAAAGCTAAACGAAACGATGCAAAAGAAGCCGTTGAATGCGAACACGCTACTGGACAAGCTGCATCGGGGTGTCGTCTACGCCTGCATTGGCGTAACGCTCTACGGTACATATTTGATTGGGATGCGCTATTATCACTACTTCACGGTGATCCGGCCGGAGAAAAAGGTGATGGATCAGCAGGCGGAACTGAAGCTGCTCGGCGAGGGGGCGCACGACAAGGCCAAGGAGCTGGAATACTAAAAACAGAAGAAAAAAAAACAACAAAAACATCCAAATAATTTATAATGTTTGTTTAGCGTAATAAATATTGTACACTATTGTTAAATTGCAACATTGGCAATTGCCAATTGACGTCGTGTTGTGTAATCTTGGCCAAAAGTGCGCGCTGCCTTTCGACCTTGGAATGCTGCTAAACAATGCGGCCATAAATCAGTCAAACAGCCGTCAGCAAGCCAAGCATTTTCAATGCATTGGGCCAATCGTCGAATGTTGTCATCATCACCATCATTCATCATCATCAGCGGCAGCAACATCGGCAACCAAATCCATTGCTGCGATTGGCATCGTGACCAGCTGTCTTTGGACAACTTCCGCCAGAGTCGCGCATCGTCGCGTGCATTAACCCCACAGCGTGGAGCAACTGCAACTGCAACTGCAACCGTAGCAGCAGCAGCAGCAGCAGCAATTGCAATATGCATTTTAAATATACATTTTAAATATTAACAATTATTAACAAGACACAGACAATGGCGGGCTGTGTTCCACCCACTTTTTGGCTTTGTGAACAAACCAATTGCCAATTGCCAATTGTTGTTGCTGTTGCTGTTCTCTATGCTTCATTCAACAATGTTGCACTTATTGTTGTTGCTGCTGCTGCTGCTGTTTTAGTCTCATTCATAGGCTATTTGCGGTTGCAGCTTCAGCGATTGCAGCTGATGCAGTCAAGGTCGGTCCTTCATTTTTATTGTCACTCCCTACAACCACCTCACCCCTCCCACTCCCACACCCTACTACCCTCTCTCTGATGAGAAGTCGTGCAGTTTGGATTATTTCGATAAGAGCATGTTTTTTTTTGCAAAAATGATCTGACAGCAATCTGAAATCGGTTTTACAACTGCAGGCAATAGGAACTTGGCTTGATACCCTGTAAATATCGCCTCAGCAGCTGTGGGTAATTTAGTTCAGCAGCATTTTTTTTCTTCTCTTTCATTTTTTCATCATCTTTGTTTCAGACTGTATTTATTTATACACATACAAATAATTAGAATAAAACTTTAAATTTATAATTATTATTATTTTTTGTGTTAACGGTTTTCTTGTTGCTGTTGTTTGCTCAGTTAATACCTATTGTAATTTTCTGTTGCTGCTGACTTAATTAAAGCAAAAAAATAACAAACAAAAAAGCGTTGCTAAAATCGATTGCGGCAATTGTTTAATGAACAACAACAATTTCGCCATTGGGAAATGATTTTTCCCACGGGGTTTCTGCCATTTGACCGGGACGGGTAGCTGGGCTCTGCCCCGGGCGGTTGTGCCGCGCCCCCAATTGTTATCGAAGCTGTGGTTTGTCAACATGTTGCGTGTGCTGCACGAGAAGTTGCAGCAACCGTATCGCATATCAAGTGAAAGCGACACTCGATACGCGACTGCTGTATGTGGATCACATGTGGATCGTATTGCTGCTGCTGCAGCTGCTGCCACAAACTTATGCCATCTTCCGCCCGGACAACAATCATCAACTTTTGCGCAAGCCAAAATGTTCTTGACGAGACAGGAAAAACGCAACAACAAAACAAAAAAAAAAACAAACGAAACAGATAAATAGAAGAAAAAACGTTAGTTGCAACGCCCACAGCTCGGCGGGTCTGTGTCTGACCTTTTGGGCTGAAACAGGCGATGGGCTGCACAATATTTGAATTTGGCGCGCCTCGTGCCAGGCAATTTTCGTGTTGAAAAACGTGTGCAAAAAACGACAGCTAAAACCAAGGCAATAATCAATCAATTAGCTGTCTTCACTTTGTATCAAACGCGACTAGTGATAAATGTTTATTTCTTTCTTTTGTCTCTCTCTCACTCTTCTTAATGTTATAAGAAGCCGATCAGCGTGCAACGTGCTCGTGTCGTGGTCGTTGATAAATATGATATGCGGCCATCTCTAGCTCCGTCATGCAAACTGCAACAATCGCTGTTGCATTTGCTTATTGTTATTGTTATTGTTTTCTGTTTTATTTTTTTTGCATAATTGCTAACTGTAGCACAAAGTATAAAAACGCCGAGCTGCTGACAAACAATCAACAAATCAGCTTTTGCCGCAGCAGCAGTCGCAGCATTGTTAAACAAACAAACAAACGAAAAAAGGGAGTAAAGCAATCAACATGAAATATTTGGTAAGCAACAGGATCTGCAACAACTATAAACAGGACTAATTGATGACAATTGAATGCAATTTTGCAGTGCGTTGCCGTTATTCTGGCCATGTGCCTGATCAGCTGCCTGGCGGCGATTGCTGAGCCCGCCGCCGCCGCAGCCGCAGCGGACGCGGTCGATGTTGAGTCTGGAATTGCCGACGTGAAGAAGACGGAGAAGCGGGGCATTTATGGCTTTGGCTATGGTCATTATGGTGGCTATGGCGGTTATGGCGGACATGGACATGGACATTATGGCGGCTACGGTTTGGCCAGTCCCTACTACGGCGGCTATGAGTATGTGCAGCATGCCGTGCCTTATTATGGCGGCCATCATGGCGGCTATTATCCGTATCATCATGGACATTATGGTTTTTATTAAAGACTTGCCTTGCACAAATCATTGCAATCATTCTACATATATAAACGCAACACTCTCATCGCTCATTCATTTTTTTTCTCTCTTACGAATAAATGTCCGTTACGTAAAGCTTACAAATCTGTTTCAATTCAAATGTCGCGCGCGTGCCTTTGCAAATGCAATGCTTTGTTTGGTGTTGGAGAGCGTTTGCATGGTAGTTTGATGGCACCGATTGCCGCACAATTCTCGCTTATCGGCTGCCGATTGTTTTTGTATCGTTAATCATTGTTTGTTCATCGATAAGTATCGATGCCAATGGCTCTCATATTATATTGTTCATTTGTTGTTCATTTTTACGCTCTTCTTTGTCGGAGACGGTTGTTTCTTCCCACATTTGCTTCGCTCAAGCAAAAAGTGCTCAACAAATATAAATTGACACACAATTTCGATTTGAGCTAGAAAAGAAGTTGTTCGAGCCAAAAAAAAAAAACTGGAGTGAACAGCTGTTGTTACCTTAGTGTTGGGTAATTTTTTGTTGATTTTTTTTTGTATGTTTTTACCAAACGAATTACGCGTGTGGCAGTAAAGTGGCAGCAGTATCAACAACAACAACAACTGTCGCAGTGGTGAAAAGCAAGTGCGAATATATAGAAAATACAAGCAAACAAGCAACAACAAATCAAGAAAGATATAAAATAAGAAAAAATATAAGCAGCCGATGTACATAAAATACATATGTACATTTTTTAGTTGTGCCAGTACTACTAACACTAGTACCAAAAAGAATGCGAATCTCTTTGTGAATACGTGGAGTGACAAAATGTAAAATCAAATAATATAAAAAAAAGCACACACACACACACACACACGCACACTAAAAGTCGTGAATTCTTCGTTGTCGTCGCACACACGCACACTACATACGCGTATTGAACATTTGTGTGTGCTGTAGTCTAGTGGCGTAAGAGAGAGTGAGAGAGAGAGAGAGAGACAGAGCGACGAGCGAGCAGTCGTTGTCTTTAGTTTCTGTTACTTTTATTTTTTGTGCCACAGTATTTTTTTTTTGTTTAATAATATTTTTCGCATTGTGAAAAGTTTTGTGTTTTATTTGTTGTTGTTGTGGTTGTTGTTGGAAACGTGTGCGTTGCGCGCAACCAGCAAAAGCAGCAGCAGCAGCAACAACCAGCAGAAAAATCAACAAGAATAACAACAGAACAGTTCGCGCCACTTTGAGTTGAGGAGGTATGTATGTATTGTATATGAATGTGAATGTTTTTGTCCAATTCAACAAAAATTCTTATTAGATCACAGGCGTGCGTGTGTTTGCGTGTATTTGTGTGTGTGTGTGTGCGTGTCTATGTGTGTGCGCCGAGCAGCCGTCGTTTCTCAGGTTCAGCATAACGACGACGACGACTTCTTTTTCGTCTTGTTGTTTTCCTTTCTTCCTCTTCTTCTTCGTTTTTTTTGCTACTCACACTCATTTCGCCGTTATTTATGTAACAAGTGTGTGCGTTCTAAATGAAGTGCTGCTGCTGCTGCTATTATTGTTGTTGTTATTGTTCTGTATGTATTTGGTGATTTTTTGCCTCTCGCTATTTGTTTGTAATGAAGTTGGCGGCGCTGCCGCAGCACACACACAACAACAAAAAAAAGCTTCCATCGCAGCATCGACTGCGGCATCTGCTGGAGCAACGCGAAGCGCATTGAACTGGTTAAGTTCACTTTGTCATTTAGTTATCAACATTGGCGACGCGGCTCAGCAGTAGCAGAACATTTTTCTTCTTTTTTTTTGTTGTATTCGTATGCAGGCAGCAACAACGCATCATTTAAGCTTTGACAGACGTCAGCGTCGAGCGGCATTTCTTCAATTGAGATCTGTACGTAAGCTGTTGCTGTTCCTCCTGCTGCAAATTAACAGCATGCATAACAGCAGCAACTAAAGAGTGTAGAATTCACTGTGTGTTGTATTTGCGAGAGGCGCATTTTTGGCAGACAGCGCTCTCTCTATCTCTCTCTCTCTCTCTCATAGGCTGCATTGTATATTGACAGCAGCAAGAGCGAAGTTGTCAAATGTCATTTGAATTCCTTACGCACAGCTTTGTAGACGTCTATCCCCACCCTCTCCCCCTCCCTGCAGCTTGATGCACTTTTTTCTTATTGTTTGGAGAGAGAGTCTGGAAGAGTGGAAAAAAGGGTAATTAATGTAATGAGACGTGCCCATTTACGGCGCTCCATTTAACAAAATATTTATGTCCTCATTCAGAAATGCCAAAATACAGAATGCATAAATGTCTGTATGTATTTATGTATTTCGCAAATTCCTCTTGAAGTTCTTACATTGGCTAAAATTCCCGATAGCTTCAATGCTAAGGACACCGGTTATTTGCCTGCAACCTATCAATATAACAATTGCTCCCTGCATATACCCTGTAGTCTTATGCGACATGGCACAGGGGTTGATCGTTCTGTAGAACTCCTTCTTTTACTTAGTTTGGTCAGCAAATCACCACTTTGTTTTATGTTTTTAAGATGTATAAATTATAATAATAAAAAAAGAATAGGGTATTTATAGGGCGTTCAATTGTTGCAGTGCTGCATTAGTTTTTGATTACTCGTGTTTATTTATGCATATACTAATAGGTTTTCTTAATATTTCTTTTTTCTTTTGCTGCCATTTATTTAACTACATATTTCACCGCTTGATGGGCGAATGTAGAGAGAGAGATAGAGTGTGACAGGGGGACACATTCCAATTGGATTTGCTGTTTATGCTTACGTATTCGTATATATGTATGTATAATGTGTGTGTGTATTAAATTATTATTTATTTTAGTACTGTATAAACTATATTCACTCAATTGCGCTTCATCTTCATCTTCTCCTACTTCTGCTTCTGTTTGTTTGTCTAATTAGTATTGTGTGTGTTTGTGGGTGTGTTGGTTGCTTTCTCCCTCCTCCTGTGTGCTCTCTTGTGAAGTTTCTGTTTTTGTGTGGCAACACTCTGAAGGTCAATGTGGCAGCAAACGTGTCAAGGATGGGAGAAGTTGGAGGCTAACGCATCGCCACTCGTCACCCCCTCCCTCTTTGGAATTATTCCTAAAAAATAGCAGTTATTAAGTGCACGTATCTCCTCTCTCTCTATCTTTCTCACTTTCCCTCCGTCCCTGTTGTTGCAAGTTGGCCACCCCCATCGAATTTTTGCATTCACAAATGTTGCCAATTGACGTGCAAGAAACACTACGGAAAACAGTTTTTCCAAGCTTTTTACTAAATAATTTATTTTCTGCGTACCTTTAATTTCCCCATAAATCAAGGTTTTTTATTTTTGTTTTTGCTTGCATTGGCAAATTGCAATTTTCCCGTAATTGCTGCTATGCTATTCATAACTAGAAGTAAGTGGTGTGGGTGGAGTTGTGGGGGGGGGGGGGGGGGGGGGGGGGTACAATCAATTCATTAAGTTAGTATTCGAAATTAGCAACAGATATCGACACACAATAAATATAATGAACACTAACAGCAACAAAATGGACGATTATCAATTCACAAAATTTTCCGAAATCTGAGCAAAGTTCAAAGAAGAAGAATAAGCAGAGCAAGGCAAAAAAGACTATCATTATTAAAGCGCCTGCTCTCTCCCTCTCCCTCTTCCTCTCTCTCGCTCTCGCACTGGCGGCTGATCGTTGTTGGTCTTATCAGAGTGTGAGTGCCATTTCCATTCGTTTTCAATGGAATGGTTACTGTTGTTGTGTTCTCCATTGTTGGTGCTTCGCTAATCTGTCTTACAGTTGTTGTATATATGTATGTGTGTGTATGTTTATTTGTGTACATATTTTGTTTTCAATGAATTTGTAAGCATGTGAAACAACTGGCAGCTGAATGATGCTCCAACTGGTATTTGGAATACTTCATTTTTGTTATTTATTTATTTATTTATTTGTTTAAATGTGGAAATTTGTATTTGTGACAACACGTTTTAGACGAAATGATTAATTTGACAGTGAACAGAGTTTTAATTTGTCTCTGTTGCTCATGGATATGAGCATTTTAATTCTGAATTAGATTTAAGCTTAAACCGTTTGATTATTAACAACTAAATATATATATATATATATGTGTATATATATTGTCTTACAGATCCATCCATCCATCCATGCAAAATGTCTAGTCCTGACGATAGAATACCAATACGCGGTAAGTAAATAAAGTGTCAATGTCGTAGTTGGTGATTGGGTGGTTGGGTGGTGGGTGGTTGTATAGTGGGTGGGTCGGTGGATGTTATGCGTAATAACAATCGCATACATAACTCAAAATGTATACAGCACTCACGTACACGCGGATATATTGTATATATATATATACAGAGAGAGAAAGAAAGAGAGGTGTGTGTGTGTGTGTGCCTTCCAAAAATAACTGTTAATAAAATACGCTGCTTTGACTGACTTAGCATCGAGCAGAGACGGCTAAACAACAAGAACATTGTCCATGGTCGGGTGACACCACCCCTACAGCAGAAGCAGAAGACGAAAAGTCCAGCAAGTGGTTGCGGCTGCATCTGCTGACTGCGTGAGAGACAGAGAGAGAGCGAGAGAAGAAGTAAGAGAAACGGTATATGTATATGTATATATATATGTATATGTGTGTGTGTGTGATGTGTGTCTGTGTGATGTTTTAAGGAAGTTCCTTAACAGTGCTGGCTAGAAATGAGCGCACGACTGAACCCTATGTGTTCACAATTCGTGCATTATTCCAAGATAAAGCCAAAAAAATATGCAATAAAATTGAAAATTATTCCAAGTTGATAAATAAGCTAAATAAAAATGAAAATAAATGAAATGGTCTGCAAATGCTTGTCAAAGATATTTATTATATTTGCGTTAAGCAAATGCCGCACAAGCTTGGAAAGAACGAAATTTGTATAAATAATAAAACAGAAATGAAGAACTGAAGACACACAACACGAGTGTAGTGCAATAGTGCAAAAAAAATAAAAATAAAAACAAAAAATGGAACAAAATAGTTTAATGATGATAATAATAAAGCCGACACATGCTCATCTCTGGTGCTGACTAGCTTAAGCTTTAGCCACTGTCAATGCCAAGCACGTGCAATAACAATTTGCTGCCTGGGCCATAATAATCTGCGCTCTCCTTGCTAACTCACTCTCTCTCTCTCTCTCTCTCTCTCTCTCTCTCTCTCTCTCTCTATATACTCTCTCTCTCTCTCTCTCTCTCTCTCTCTCACTCTCTCTCTGTTTGTGTGTGGGTTTTTTTTTACCGGCGCTGCCTGTGTGTCTGTTTGTTTGTTTGTATGGCCGACCAACAATAACAATAACACGAACAACATTCGTTTATCGATTTTGTTCTATTTTTAGCCTAAGAAAAATGTACTTGCCTTTGAAATGTGTAACAACAGCGGCAGCGACCACGACGCCGGCGTCAACCTTTCGGCCCTTTTTTTATATCGTGCTTCGTCTTCTTTTGCCGTGTCTTTCCTTCCCCCTCCCGCTACCGCTCCCGCCCCTTCCCCATTTTCCCCTTTTGATTGTATTGTGCCTTTAAAGCTATTACAATAATTGACACGTGCAACTGCAGATTGAATGAGCAAATTGAAGCTGATTTTAACAACACAACTCACTTGCTCTTCTCTCACCTGCAACACCTTATTATGTGTCCTATGAATAGTAGTGCTGCTTCACAAAAATGCCAATTCTAGTATAATATATCCACGCACATCATATCTTATAATGAGAAATATTAACTTCGCTACTATTCCTGTATTATTATTTTGAGTGGTTTGAAGGACTTGAATTTGTTTGTTAATCATTTAATAGCTGTGCCATCTGTACCACAACAGATCTTATCTTACTTCTCTGCCAGTATTAATAGCTTATGGTTCACATAAGATTTTCATAATTTAATAACTATATTTGAAGTAATCTTTGTTAACATTTTCCACTGTATTATATTGATCGAATATATATATATATATATATATATATATATGTAGTTGATAATGATATATTTGCTTGAGTATATTTATATACATAAATCGTTGAATGATGAAAAACCTTTTAATATTGCTATGCGCATTTTGATTAAATGTGTTCTGCTGATTTCTGTGCGTACATTATTACATCATATTATTACATACATACATACATATGTATGTATGTGTGTGTGTGCACTTAAGGACTTGTACACTCGAGGCTATTTGTTTCTGATAATTATATATTATTAAGTTTTAAACGACTCTATGTGAATGTGTGCATTGCATTGTTATTGTTGACAAAAAACACATTCTTCCTCATACACTTATCATTTACACGCACTTGCCTTAGTTATAAGGTCACCACCCACACACACACCCCCTCCTCACACACACACACACACACACAATCAGGCACATCCAGGTTTGATTCTAGCACTTGTCAGTTATTGTAATGGCTGCTTTCCAAGAATATCAAATTCGACCTTGCTTGTGTCTCAACAAGTATGCGTGTGTGTGTGTGTGTGTGTGTGTGTGTTTACATGGATTATTGGATTGATCCATATCTACTTGTGGAATATCTGTAAAGTTATATTTAATCGTTAACTTTATGTGTATGGCACAAAATAGCCATTTGTAATACACAATAGCCCAAATTTACACAGCTCCCACCCCCATCACCCCACCTCTTTTAACAGCTGTTTTATTCATGTGTGTGTGTGTGTGTGTGTGTAATCATTTCTAAACTGCGCTGTTGTTGCTATTGTTTTTTTGTTTCTGTTGCTTTTTGGCTTTCTATTTGTCAAGGTGAAACACAGGCAAACAAGCAAAACACGCACACGCACATGGCGAGAGCGGCGGGAGTGCTCACACATACACACATACACACACACACACACACACACACACACACACACACACACACACACACACAAGGTTCTCAGCTACAACTTCGAAATAAGCCAAAACTGAACGGAGCCACGCCCACATATTATATATGGCCCGCCCCAGGGGCCCCCGAAAATTGCTGTTGCCGCAAAGTGTGGCTATTTTTAGACGAGCGCTGGAAATTTTTTCCAACACATACATACACACACATGCCGAGCGCACACACATATACGCTTACACACACACGCACACAATATACACACAGGCACACGCACACAAGTGTCGCCTGCTATCACTCAAAATAAAGTAGGCAGAGAAGAGAAGTGGGTCGGTCGGGTTATTATTATGTTATGTTATTATTATTCTTATTCCTTGCACCCATCCGCATTCCTCTCCTCATTGTTAGTGTTTGCATGCAATCGGAATCGGGTTTTGTCATTAAAATTTCCAATTGGATTTCCGTTTCATTCCCAATGCCAGCCAGTCCGTCAGCGTTGCTTGAGTCTCATCAAATTTAATTACGTTTACGTTTTGTTGTAAACACGTGCTGTGTTTCGTTTCTCTGTTGGTGGTTTTCCTACTGCTGCTGCTCTCTTATTGGTTTCTATGTCAACACAGAATTGACCTTGACGACGACAACGACGACGACACGCGTCTTTTTCAAACTTCTTGCAAACAGCTGATTGCAGCCAGAGCAGCAGCAGCAGCACCAACAACAACAACACATTTACGCTCTTGCTCGCGTTTTCTCATAAGCATGCATATGTATTTATGTATTTATGTGTGTGTGTTGGCAAGAAACTTTTTGCATGCACCTGCAGCGCAGCCAGCACAGTATATTGCTTACAAGTGTCACACAGAGAGAGACACACAAACACACACACACACTCGCACAATCAGCTGCAGCTGTTGCTCACTCGCTCTTATTGACTGACTGACAACACACTCTCTCCCATTTGCTCGCTCTCTAAACTCTCGCTCTCGCACGCGCTTTCGCTCTCTCTAAACTCAGACAGTTTGCATGTTCCTTGCTGTGTTTGTGTTTTTGTTATGTATTCATATGTATACCCTATGTAAGAGCAGGTGGAAAATTTAATTCCAGTTGGGTATTAGTTAGTGAAGTAATCTATTATTTAAACTTTGCTTTAAATGTACATACAATAATAGTTGTAATACAGCAGATAATAATGCTGCAATAGCTACAACAGCACATTTGCACAATACAGGGTAACTTTGGGTTACCCGTTTTGCACAATGAATTGAATTTATTTTATTTTTTTTTCGTTTTTACTTTTTTCTTTTCATCAACTTTCTGTGCAATGTGCGCTTTGAGTTGTGTTGTTGTTGTTGTTATTGGTTTTTGTGATTCTAGCGATGTTGCTGCTTCTAAATTTATACTCCCATTGCTATGCACGATTTATAATAGCGGCTATATATAGAACAACAGGTCACGGCCTATTCGGTCAGCCTTTTGCATAGATACACATACATACATATGTATGTGGATTTATTTATACTCACATACATACACACAGCGATAGATGCACATGCATTTGACTCAACGTCGAACATCAGCATAGCATACATTTTTTTTTTTTGCGTTTTGCTATTGTCTCTCTCTCTCTCTCTCTCTCTCTCTCCATTTCGCTCTCTCTATATATAGCTAACCAGCCAGTCAGCACTCAACAGCCCCAAAACTAGACTTTGATTTAGTTGCTGATTTAATTATTTTATTTTTTGCTGTTTTGCGCTGTCAGAGAGCCAGCATTTAATCAGTGAAAATAGCTCCAACTAGCACATGCACACACACACACAGACACATACACATACACATACAAACACACACAAACACATACACATACGCATACATACATGCACAGACAGACTGACAAATTCGTTGTACATTAAAATTGTTGTCTTATTTAAGCAGCAGCAGCAGTAATCGAATCGGACGTTTGGCTTAGTCATAATGTTCGCGCAATTAGTCCAACCCAACACAGAATTTCCAATTGCTGATCAGCTGCTGCTGAGAGAGGCGAAGCACACAAGCGAAAGAGAAAGATGGGGAGAGGAGAGACAAGCGAAAATCGTGAATGCGTGGGAGAAAGAGAGAGAGAGAAAGAGCAACAGATTATTGACTCGATTGACGCTTTGCCAGTTTATCAATGAACATGCCGTGGGTTTTTACTGCACTTTGCCTTGTGTCCATTAGAATCAGCCGCAGCAGCAACAGCAGCAGCGAGGCGTCGTCAGTTTTTTTTCTTTTCTGTATTTTTTTTTATTTTTTTGCGTTTGTTTATTTGGTATTTGTTTGTGCGCCGCGAAAAGTAAATCAAATTAGTTGTTCCCTGCTAAAACGTGTAGCAACAGCAGGTGAATGAAGAGGTGGGGGGAGGAGGGTGTTTGCCTACAGATGAAACGGAACTGGTGGCTGCTGGGCTGGGTCTGCTGTGTGGCCTTTGTCGCTGACATCAACGTCGACGTCAAAGTCAAAGTCGACTTCGTCACGTGCTCGCTGCTCGCAAGGCGGAGAAGCAGCGCCAGCCAACATTATTGAGAGCGGTTATCTGAAAAAGCTCTCGGGCCGGGTCCATGTAATCATTGTAAAGTTGTACAAGCTTTCTAAAAATAGCCACAGAGCCAATAGCAATACTAATACCAAGCACACACACACACAAGCAACTTGGCTCGGCTTGTTTTCGGAATTCGGCCTCGACGTGCTTGGAGCCAAGCACTGTTAGAAACGTGGTGTGGCAAAGTGGGGGAAAGAGAGTGAGTAACGCCAAGAGAGAATGAAAGAGAATGTGGGTGTGCGATAGACAAAGACAGAGCATAGAGCATAAATACGTTTAAAATGTATTTTTGGTAAAGCGTCTGATAAGCGCAGCCTTGGTTATACAATCACACACACAATAACACAATCACACACACACACACACACACAATCTCATATGCTTTGTTGATGTTTGCTTTGGTTTTATCTGCGCTGTGTTAGAGATGAGAAACAAGCTGGGGTTGTTCGTATCTATCGATAATCATAATCATAATCGTAATCATAATCATAATAATACTGATGATCATATATATATATATATATATATATTCCGATAACCAGCTTGTTATCGATTTAAGATCAGAGTTTCAATTATTGAACATTTTCTCAATGCGATACAATACTTTGATGATCTTTTACCATATACACATATGTATGTGTGTACATAGATGTATGTAAAATAGATGTAAATCTTAAGTGCCTCGTAGTGCTTTCCATTTCACATATTACATCATGTGTACATACATTAATACTTACGTATATATGTAGTCAAAGATATACTCATAATACATGCATTCATTATGTTTACTCTCGTTTACTCTGTCCATTTCTTGCAGATCTGCCACCGGAGGTCGGAAACGATGAGCGCTTGTTGCACATAACGCCAGGCAATTTATCGCTGGACCCAAAGCCGCATCAAGTTGACATTGATCAGCAGATCCTGGAGGTAAACACATACACATATGTTGTATGTACAACTTGCAGAGATTGCAATTTTTTACATTTCCTCTTTTGTGTCGCATCCTTAACCGTTTCGTTGCCAGCTGGCATCTGTTCCCGTTGACTCTTAATTTGAGTCGATATTAAAACACAAAAAAAAAAACGTACACAGAAAATAGATTCCAACTGCGTAGTGGACAACAACCAATCCAATTCCACCACCTGAGTTCCACATATCTTTGCCCCGATTCCAATCTGTTCTGTCTGTCTGTCAATCAGGACAGGGGGCCCTGCTGCTGATGACCAGCTCGCATAGCTGCATATCAGATCATCATCGTTTGTTTCCAGTCACTCGACTTCGACATCGACATCATTATGATCGGTATCATCAGCAGCAGCATTCATATCATTAGCATTCATGTCCGCATCGTCGTGTGCCGTATATTTTCATTATTTTTCCTTATTTCGCCTTGCTTGCGCTTTTTTTTCTTGTTGTTATTTTGCTGTTCTTGCTTTATTTATACATATGTATGTATGTGTGTGTGTGTGTCTGCGTATTCACAGTTTCATTTGCCAGCCGAGCTCGGCGTTTCCTTCCTTCTCTATAACTTAGTGTACGCGTTGTATACCCTAAAATGCACAGCAAGCATATCAACTATTGCATTCACTTGACGCAAACTAAAAAAATCTTATTGCGTGATTATTTATATATATGTATATATAAATATAATATATATAATAAAGGTATTTACAATTGATTGTAAAATAATTTGTCCATTCGCTTTGCCCTAAGGTGGTTAGGATATACAGAATTCGTTGCATTGTTTGCTGCTTGGGTTTCTTCTGGTCCTAAATATAAACGCGTGTACAACTTAATGATTCTATATTTATTGTTTTCTCTACGAAAATATGTATGAGTATTTTGCGCATTCTGTTTTTGTTTTTTTTTCTTTTCTTCTTTTTAATTGTGCTAAAAATAAAAATCCCATGCACGAGCCAAGAGAACAAAGGAGAGAGAGGGAGAGAGAGAGAGAGAGAGAGAGCGAGAGCGAGAGAGCGCGCACAAGAAAGTGTTGCCTGGCTAGAAATAACCGGCGAACACATGCAACAAGTTTGTGCGTTCACAGCGAGTCCTTACTGTAGCTCCTTTACTGCACGAGCCAAGGGGGGATGCCTTGAGGGGCGGACAACTTTGTTGAGCGGCTAACTGCAACAAGCAACATGTGCAGGCCTCCCCCACACCTGCTGCAACCGCCCGCCGTCCGTTCCATTTCTGACTGTTGCCTTCTTGCATACAATTTATAGCCAGATTTTATTTTTGGGCTTTTGGGTTGTAACTTTGTGCATTGCGGCCATGTGTGTTTGTGTGTGTGTGTTGTGTGTGTTTTGTTTTCTTTTGAATTTTCGTATTTTTGGATCAAGTGTTCTTCTTCTTCGTCGTCATCATCATCATCATCATCATCATCGGCCCGTTCTTGTTGTAGTTGCTAAAGTGTTGCCTCTTCGACCACCAACACCTCTGCCACTCCTCATCCCCCCGCCCATCATTTGCATTTGCCTTTTCGCCTCAGCGCTTTGCCGTTTTGTTATTTTTACATTTTCCTTTGAATTTATTTTTATTTTTGTGTTTTATAAACTCTGTGGGTTTTATTTTTAACAAAAAAAAAAAAAAGATGTGTATATATCATGTATATATATATAAATATATATACATATATATATATATAATGTACACACAAATAGAAAGAAGCGAGAGAAAGAGAGATAGAGATAGAGCTAGAGCTATAACTATAAAAAAATTGAATAATTTGCTGGTTGCTCTTGTTGTTCTTGTTATATTATAAGAATCTGTGGCACGAGCAATTTGTAAATTAGCTACAATGGGCTTTTGGTTATTGGGGCGGGGTGGGGAGGGGCGAGGGTATTTGTGGGAAATGGGGAACTGTTCAATTCTTGATCAAAGACACACACATTACTAAATAGATCTTTAAGCGATACATGAGTGTCGCTGACATACATATATATATATATATATATATATATATAGAGATAATCAGCGTACCTATTCGAACCCACACACTTGTTCACATAACTCACACCCAGACTCGTCCGTCCATTGCTCAACAAACGAATACCCGCATCCAAACTGAAGCGATACATGCCTAGTAAATATGAAGTATTATTCATAGTCATAAATAATCTCGAATATATGTATATATTCGAATCGTTGTAATGCTGATATTTCTTATACATCACATCGACCATCAATTTATCATTATCAATGATTTAATCATCATTTCAAAGTTGCCAAGTATTCAATGCATATTCATCTAATATTATATTACTCATTTTCAATGTTTTCCAACTCAAATTTGTTCCCCATAGGCATACTTTTATTCTGTATGTATGTATGTATGTATGTAGTGTGTATGTATGTATGCATGTAGTTATGTATTGTTAGAAGGCAAGTTTTTGTTTCTATTTATACGGGCGTGTCTGTGTTATAATTATAGCGCAGGCCTTTTATAATTATAGCACGCGCTGCCAACGAAACTTTGAACAAAAAAGTTGTGCAAGGCAAGTGTCGTGGGCGGCGGTGGGTGGTGGGTGGTAGGTGGTGGGTGTTGCATGTGGGGTGAGTGGCTGTAAATTAGGGAGTGAGCATTGACAGGGGTAAACGCGAGCAATAGCGGCGGATAATCAGGTGTAACTGCAAAATTTCTGGGAATTCTTGGTTGTATATGCAGCATACATGTGTGTGTGTGTGTGTAGGTGTGTGTATGTGTGTGTGTGTATATGTGTGTGTGTGTGTATGTGTGTGTGTGTAGTTGATCTGTTAATGCTATTGCTGCTGCAGCTGCAGCTGCACTGATCGTATAAAAACGCCCGTTTGTCTGCCGCCTCAACACTGACCACGCTAGAAAGATAGATAGATAGAAGGAGGGAGAGAGAAAAAGAGAGAGAGAGAGAGAAAGAGCGTAAACGGCGAGCAGAGAGCAACACACACACACAAACGTTCGCTCGCTCGCTGCTAGCGAATAACTGTATCTAAATTTGTGTTTATATTTGATTTTTGCGCCAGTTCGCCAGTCGCTTGAGTGAAACCGAAATGAAAGCGCGTTCGACGAATGCCAAAGCCAAACGAAAAAAGACGCAACAACAGTCGCAGCAGCAGCAGCACAAGTCGACCGACCGCGCCGCAATCAATCGCAATTCAAATTGGAACAAACAACACAAAATAATATATTGGAATTTAACCAATACCAATTCGAGCTAACAGCTAACAGCAGTTCTAAACATGCTGTGCCGTGCCGCGCCGCGCAGCCCGTCGTTGTGAAAAATCAAAGTCAATCAAAACTATAAAACAAACAACAACAAAAATCCACAGCTCTTAACAAATATCAAATTTAAATTTAAAAAAAGTAGAAAAAATAGAAGCAAAAACACCATTAAAAGCGCCGGCAAACCGATTTCTATACATAAGACAAATAGAGGCAAGCAACGAAATACAAAAAACAAAAACAAAAAAAAAATATTAAAAAGAAAATAAATAAATAAATAAAGCCAACAGCGTCGCATTTTTCTACAGATTATTTATTAGTGTAGTTTTAAGTATTCTTTTTTAATATTGTTTTTTTTTCTCTTTTCTTTCACAATTTTTGCTCAAACGTTGCTGTGGCCACAAAAGCTTATGAAAAAGTGTCTAATAACAACCAACCAAAACAATAAAAACATACAATCCAAAAAAAAAAAAAACCAATTAGAAAACAAAAACCAACAACAACAACAACATAACACAACGTTTTCGGTGTTCTCTCTCCCTTTCGCATCCATTGCGCGTATTACTGTGTGTGCGTGTTAGTGTGTGTCGTCCAATTGGACAAAGCGTCGCGCGCGTTAAGGTCATGGAAACATATCAACAGCATGTACGTAAAGAAGAGAGCGATTGAAACGTCAGCGCAGAGAGTCGATGCGAGAGCAGAATATGGGCAAAAGCAAAAAGTGCAACAGCAGCCGACCAGCCGACCAACCGACCAACCACCAATCAGCCAATCATCAATCGTCAACCGTTAACCGTCAACTTAGATCTCTTTTGATGATTTGTGACGCGTGATTTGCTTAGTTAATTCATTTCTTAATACTTAGCTGCGATCATCTCTGTCTGTCTGTTTGTTTGAGTGCTTGTTTGCATGTATGTGTGTCACAGTGAATCACACACTGTGCATTCATCTAGCCAATTTAACACAGTGTGTGTGATTCAGTCAGCGACCAACAATTGCAACAATTATCGAGTTGATCGCCTTTTGCCATTAAATTTGTTTATAATTTTATGTTTCATGAAATGTGTATTTCAATATGTCATCAATGAAATTGCTATACATTTTTCATTTCATTTCAAAATGAATGAATGAATATGTATGTAGTGTTGGTATTTATTATTATTGTTTATGTATTTGTAGAAAGTTACACAATTGATTATATTTGATTTTTATGTTTAGATTTGTCATACGAATTTTCTTCTTTTTGATCTTGTTGCTTTGGCAGATCATTAACTTTATCTTGCATAACTTTCGCATTAAAACTAATGTTTGTTTAAACAAGAAATAATGATTAAATTAGGCAGAGCGACATATACATATCTGTTGATATCTCAATTAAAGTTTTAATGTTCTTTTTACTGTTATACGACTGGCTGTAAACTGAATATTCTAAATATGTGTAATTATATCGTATCAGAAAGCGTTACATGTTTGTCTACGCCTATCTTCAAGGTCCCCAAATTTAAAGCCCTTGAAAACTATGACGGCGATGCTAATCAAGAACATATATATATATATATATATATATATACTTTATGGTATCAGAGACGCCTCTCCCTCTCTCTCTCTCTCTCTCTCTCTCTCTCTCTTCAATGCGTTACAAGTGTATAAAAATAGGGCTTAGAAAATAAAAGTAAATTTGGTTTAACCAAAAAAGAGTACAAGAAATCGATTAAACATAATTGAAAGTGTTATTGTGGTTATCATATTTAATCTTTAATATGACGTGGACAGTATTGCTATAGATGCTGATCATTTTTGTTTTTTTCCTTCTGGCCTTGTCTTTAGTGTGGTATTTATTTTAACAGTTGTGTCTTGTATAAATAAAATTGGCAATTTGTCTTGAAACAATCGTCGATCGTTGTCAGTTTTTAGATCAACATTGAAACGATCTAAGCAGATCTAAGCAGATCTACTTAGCCGATCATCAAATTAACCATGCGTCACACGTTTCTGGTTGTTGCCATCATTTTGCAACGATCTGCGCGGCAATTACTCACGGGTCTAGTACTTAATGATCTACCCACGACATTGACATCGGCCACAACATCATCACGATCAAGCTCGCTCTTGCACTCTCTCTCATCTCTCTCTCTCTCTCTCTCTCTCTCTCTGTCTCTCTCTCTGTGTCTTTTTGTTGAGCTCTCTTCATGTCTCTATCTCTCTCTCTCTCTCTCTTTCTCTGTTGATTGCAGCTAAAAAAGAGCCAGGAGCTGCAGAAGCAGCGTCTGTTTAACTCATATCAGGAGCAGACGAAGCAAATGGAACTGGAGCATAAAATGCAATTGGAGCACAAATATCATGTGAGTAGAGCCAGTAGTAGTAGTAGTAGTAGGAAGAACTCAACGCAGCGACAGCAGCAGGAGAGCAGAGCAACGAGAATGTCGATACAATTCGGAATAGAATCATAATCGAGCTGACATTGGCCTCCAATATACCCTGTACTCTCTATTCAAAAGGGGTAACACCAAACGGCGGACATCAGTTGACATTATAACGTAAACAGACACACACACTGATAATCTGGGGTATATATGTATACGTATCCGAGAGCTAGTATCGATTATCGATGATCGATTATCGATATACGACTCGATATGCAGTCACAGATTACGTTTTGATTCATTTGAATAACCAACAAAAAATCAACCACAAATTGATTTGAAAACAACAAAATTTGTTGGTTATTTTTTGTTTGGCAATTTCGATTGCTCAGAAGTCGATAATTATCGATGCGGAAGCGATGATTGCCTCAGCGCAGGGTATATGTTAGTCGGGCGCGGTGTTTATTGTCTTGTTCCCTACGATTTTTTTTATTATTGTTGTCGCTGGCAGCGTTGGCGAGTGGGTAGCAAAAAAAAAATATATATATATAAATAAATAAAACAAAAAGAGAAGAACAACAATAAATTATCAAGTTGCCGGCGCTTGGCCGGAAGTGCCGCCCTGCGATATGACTAAACGGCAGCAACAGCAGCAGCAACAACAACAACAACAACAACAACAACAGCAGCAAAAAAGACAAAGACAACAACCACTTGACCAGCAGCAGCTGCAACAACTTCAAACGACAACTGACAATCAACATTTTGCAATAATAAATATACAACAAATAACAAAAAAAAAACTTAAAATTCTATTTTGCCCCGAAACAAACAACAAAAACTCTCTTGAACTAACTGTAATTTATTCAGTTTGCGGTGCATTCACATGGCGCTTTCCAGGAATTGCGGGAACAGAGCATGATCACGGCGGCAGCAGTTGTTGAGGAACAGCATCGCCAGCAGCAGCAGCAACAACAGCAGCAACAGCAGCAACAACAACAACAGCATCACCACCACCAGCAGCAGCAACAACAGCAACAACAACAACAACAGCAGCAGCAGCGGGAGAGACGCGAGCGGGAAGTGATGAAACGCAAAGAGAATTGCAGCGCCAATGCGAGTCCCGAAGTCAAACAGATACTCAGTGTAACTATATACAACGAACTTCCGTTGCCATCTCTCTCTCTCTCTCTCTCACACACACACACCGTCTCTCTCTCTCTCTCTCTCGCTTTCAGAGCTTTCTTATGAGCCGCAAGTCACAGGCAGTGGCACCGAATGGCACAACAACAACATCGCCATATCGCAATCGGTAAGCAGCGTGACACAGACTAGTAACTATTAAAGCTAACTCTCTCTCTCTCTCTCTCTCTCTCTCTCTCTCTCTCGCTCGCTCTTGGTGTGTAGCGGCGTGGTAAAGAGCTCATCGGGTGAATCATTGCCAGCGGGCACGGTGACCAGCGCGCATCCCTATAAAATACCACAGCCGCCACCCTCACTACTCAAATATGAATCTGATTTTCCGCTGAGGAAGACGGGTAAGTGGACAATTGGATAAACTGTGGAAACTGTGTGCATCCAACTTAGCCAGCTTAGCCAACTTAAAACAATCAAATGTGAAACGATTGCTATCCTTTGACTAACAAAACGTTTTGCCCATTTGCCAGTTGGCCATTTAAAGTGTTGCCAGTGTTGCCAAGTGTTGCCAGTGTTGCATCGCACGTGTTGACTACTAAACAAAACTGCAAAGCTGTTTTAGCCTTGAGCCTAGCAGAGAGTAACTCAAAATGCCCAAAGAAGCTATTAACTTGAACTAGTTGTCAAAGTTCGTTGAACTTTCGTAATAGTAAATTTAAACTAAACCAAAAAAAAGATTCAAAATTCATTAATCAGGCGAAGGTCAAGTTTAGTTCAATGTGGCAAATGACAGATTGACAGTTTCTTGTGGTTCCACAAAAATAGCAATTGGTTTTTTATAGATCGCTTCAAATCGGCTAAAAATAAAGCCAGCTGTGTCAGACTTGATCTGTGCTAAACAACTATCAATTTATCGATGTATATTTATATATATATATATTACTCGTAACTGATTAATCACCTTTAAGTTTTTAAAGCTAGTCGCAGAATAATATTTTTAATATAGGGAATAAAGCATGTGGTTGAAGTGACTAACGAAATGGCTTAGAAGCGATCGGAGCTGACCGTTGGGTAGGGTCAGCATATACATATATTACTCGTTCATACACACACACACACACACACACACACACACATAGACATTAGTATATATGTATTTGAATCATCTGAACCATGAACCTACTGTGAACACAGCATCGGAGCCGAACCTGCTGAAGATCCGCCTCAAGCAGAGCGTCATCGAGCGCAAAGCTCGCATCGGTGGGCCGGCGGGGGCGCGGCGACACGAACGCCTGCTGCAAGCTGCCCAGCGTCGACATCAAAAGAACTCGGTTCTCACAAGTACGTATGACAATAGTGTACACACACACACCAGCACACTCACACACACACACACCAACACACACACACAACAATCACATGCTCAGTTGCAGTTGTACATGTTGCAGTTGCGGGAAAATTCGTCGATGGGTCAGTTGGTGTCATCGTTTCTCTCTCTCCCTCTCTCTCTCTCTCTCTCGCTCTCTCTCTGCTTGTTGAGCAGTGTCTCATGATAAGCTATCGATTATGTCGAGTATCGAGAATCGATTATGTAATATCGATGAACTCGAATCATTTAATTTGTACGCATTTAATTATCGATTGGTTTTCAATTATTTAATTCTCTTTCAAATCATTTGCAATTATTGATTATTGATTAAAGTATTCCTAGAATCACATATATATATATATATATATATATTTATATATATATTTTGTTGTTGTAAGATTTACACTTACATTTCAAGTCTACAATTTTGAAATTCCATTGAGAAAACCAACTAAGAAATGGATATTTGTAGGATACCTCTTACAGGGTATCTCAAGATCGAAATGTTTTCGACATGTTGTTGTAATTGCAGATAATTTGTAATATTATTTAATGGCATCCGGCATCAATAGATTGATCGCTATTTTGTTTTTCTCTATGCAAACTTTTCCAAATTATATAGTTAATCTGGATTTCAGCGAAAATCAATGCAAATTTATTTCACGCTCTAATTAATATTGATTGCTGTTTTGTTATAATGATTGCTGTTTTTGTTATTGTTATTGTTTTTGTTTGTTGTTGTTTTCATTGTTGTTGTTGATTTTGTTGTTGTTGCTATTATTATAATCTAACCAACCACTGATCCAACGGCATATTCCATGCAATGTATGCATTTCAATGTTCAGTTTGTGTCTATTAACTGAACCTCTAACCTCAAATTAACCCCTGCGCTGATTATTGCCAATTGCCTAAGCTGCTGCTGCTGCTGCTGCTGCTGCTGCTGCTTGTCGCATGGCCAAAAGACAAAAGTCTCAGCTCAGCTCTGCTGCCAAAAAAAAAAAAAAAGATAATGAATAAGAAACAGTTCACTATTCACCATTCACTCACATCAAATGAATCAAACATTAACTAAATCTGTATTTAATTGTAAATTTATTTTATCAACACCCTTTCCCCGCCCTCCCCGCCCCCCTCGCCAACCACAATCTCGTATCAATAAAGATTGCAACAGCACACCGGACTCGGGGCCCAATTCGCCGCCATCGTCGACAACGTTGTCGGTGGGCGTGGTTGGCAGCAGAGGGTCACCGACCAGCGCACCCATCCAGGAGGAGAACGAGGAGGGCAGCCAATATCAGCCCGGCCAGCGGAGCAACATCAACGATCTGCCCCTGTTCAGTTCACCATCCCTGCCAAATATATCCCTTGGCCGTCCACATTTAAGCAACGCAGCACAGGCTGGCCAGGCCAATTTTGTTATGTTTGCGGCACTGCGTCAGCATGTGGCGGCGACAGCTGCCGGTGCCGGCGGTCCATCGCCCGTTAACGTTGGTGTTGGCGTCGGCGTTGCCGGGACACCGCCCACCTACTACAATCCGCTCGCGATGCCATTTGGCCGACAGCCGGCGCCGTCGCTATCAATGATGCCGGCAACTGGGATTGCGCCACAGCCATCGCCAGTTGTGCGTTCCGCATCGGCCACATCGACGTCCTCGTCGCAGGCATCGCTGGTGGGGGATACGGCGCCGCCGCAGGCACATGCTGCCTCCACAATTCTGCCCTCGTCTTCGTCCTATATGCAGCTAAGTGGTGTCGGTGGTGCCAACGCTGTTAATCTCCACGCGGCTGCTGTGGCTGTTGCCGCCGCTGCCGCTGCAGCTGCCGCTGGCACATTGCCGCCCACCAACAGTCACGCCCATGCCCTGTACGGCCATCAGCAGCAGCATAATGCACATCCGCATCCCCCGCACACGCATCCACACAGCCATGGTCATGGCCATGGTCACGGTGGTGGTGGTCCTGGTGCTGGTGCTGGCGGTGTTCCTGGTGCTGGCCATGTGCCCATTACGGACGCCCAGGTGGCCCAGGTGCATCTACACAAACAGGGCCATCGACCGCTGGGACGCACCCAGTCGGCACCGTTGCCACTGGGACATCCGATGCTAACCGGCGCCGGCCAGCTGAATGTGGTGCAAACGCACTACGAGAATAGCGAGGTGAGTATCCATGGTATCCATGGCATCCATGGTACCCATCTTTGTATGTATTCGGTTTGACTCCAATTTGTATTCACAGGCGGAACGTCAGGCGTACGAGCATCAGGTGCTCACCCAGAAGCTGCGACAGAAGGTGCTGACGCGCAGCGATGCCGCCGCTGCTGTTGTGGCCGCCATACGGGAGCCGCAGCTGCGCGAGGAGGATGATGATGATAATGCTGCTGTCGTGATGGATCTCACCGACAAGAAGAAGCCGCCCAAAACGGTGCTGACCAACACAATTGCGACGAGCACCTCACAGAATCTGCCCGAAGCACTGGCAGCTGCCTCGTATCGAGCGGCAGCTGTTGCTGCCGCTGCTGCCGCCGCCGCCGCTGCCTCATCAGCGTCAGCGGTGGGCAGCAAGTCGAGCAAGCAAAGGGATCAGGAGTATCTGCAACAGCAGCGGGAACTGCTCTTTCTGCAGGAGGAGGAGCTGACCAAGGGCCTGATGCGTCCGCTATCGCGCACATTGAGCAGCCCGCTGGTGCCGGGCCATGGCCTCAGCCAGATACCCGATACGGGACAGCATCCGACACCGATTGCCACATCCTCATCAGCCGATCACATACCGCCCGTCAATCTAACTCTGCCCCACAAGCGTCAGTTGCTGGGCAACGCTTATGCCGCCCAATTGCGTCAACAGCAACAACAGCAACAGCAGCAGCAGCAGCATCAACAACAGTCTGCGCTGCTGGAGAGTAGCGGTCCAGTGGGAGCGCACAAGAAGATCACAACGGGACTGGCATACGATCCGCTGATGCTGAAGCATGCCTGCATTTGCGGTGACAATGCATCGCATCCGGAGCACAGCGGACGGCTGCAGAGCGTCTGGGCGCGTTTGAATGAAACGGATCTGGTGAAGCGATGCGATCGATTGCGTGCCCGCAAGGCCACACAGGAGGAGCTGCAGACGGTGCATACGGAGGCGCATTCAATGCTATTTGGCTCCAATCAGGGCCAGTTGACGCGACCCAAGCTGGAGAGCACACTCTCCGCAAGCTTTGTGCGCTTGGCATGCGGCGGTTTGGGTGTCGATCTGGATACCACATGGAATGAACATCATACGGCGACCGCTGCCCGTATGGCAGCCGGCTGTGTTATCGATTTGGCCTTTAAAACGGCCAGAGGTGATCTGCGCAACGGTTTCGCCGTCGTCCGTCCGCCCGGCCACCATGCGGAGGCCAACCTGGCCATGGGCTTCTGTTTCTTCAATTCGATCGCCATTGCCGCCAAGCTGTTGCGCCAGCGTGTGCCCGATATGAAGCGCATCCTGATCGTTGATTGGGCAAGTTAAACTCACTCAACTCATTCACAAAACAATCACTCAAATTCTAATCTGTACGCGTTTCTATCCAATTCCAATTTCAGGATGTGCATCATGGCAATGGCACACAGCAAGCATTCTACCAAAGTCCCGACATTCTATATCTTTCCATACATCGACACGATGATGGCAACTTCTTTCCCGGCACAGGCGGCCCCACCGAGGTACGTCTCTCTCTCTCTCTCTCTCTCTGTCTCTCTCACACACACACTCTCTCTCTTTCTCTCTCTAATCAATTATTAATCTTTGGTTTTTTGTTTGTAGTGCGGCGCCGGTGCTGGCATCGGCTATAATGTGAATATCTCCTGGTCGGGCGCATTGAATCCACCGCTGGGCGATGCCGAATATATCGCTGCATTCCGTACCGTTGTGATGCCCATTGCCAAGTGCTTTAATCCGGATATTGTGCTTGTCTCGTCGGGCTTTGATGCGGCCACCGGCCATCCAGCGCCACTTGGTGGCTATCATGTATCCCCGGCATGCTTTGGCCTGATGACACGCGAACTCCTCCAGCTGGCCAATGGCAAGGTGGTGCTGGCCCTCGAAGGTGGCTACGATCTGACAGCAATTTGTGATTCGGCGCAAGAGTGTGTGCGCGCCCTGCTCGGTGATCCGGCGGCACCAATTGCCCAAGGCGAATTGGAGCGACCGCCCTGTCAGAATGCCATCAATACGCTGCAGAAGACGATTGCCATACAGGTATGCATATCAGTTATACGTATACATATATCCATATAACTGTTCTCTCTCTCTCTCTCTCTCTCTCTGTTTCATTAGCAAACGCATTGGCCCTGCGTCCGGCTGCTGGAGCACACCGTCTGCCTGTCCGCACTGGATGCGCTCAAGATTGAGCACGATGAATCTGAAACGGTCAATGCAATGGCTGGCCTCTCAATGCAGACGTTGCACAGGTGAGTCAATAAATATATATATATATATATATATATATAAACAGTTGAACTAAGTCCATCTCTCTCTTTCCCTGTGTGTATTTTAGAACACTTTCGCGTGATGATTCCGAGGAGCCCATGGATCAGGATGAAACCAAATAGACGCACGCGTCGTCGTCGTTGTCGCCTGCTCAACGCACTCTAGTTATTGTTGTAGTTACAAATTATTGTTGTTTATTGTTTTTGATGTCCATTTGTTGTCGCTGTCGTTGTTGTCGTTGTCGTTGTTGTTGTTGTCGTCGTCGTCGTTGTTGCTGTTGTTGTTGCTGTCATCATCATCATCATCATCACGGGAAAACTCAAAGTCAGTTCCTCGTCTATCGGTCAACTCCCTCGCACACGCTATGTATCTCTGTCACTCTCTTAACACACGCACACACATAACACACACACACACACACAGCTGATCATGCTGCCCCGTCCCGCCGCAACAAACACACCAACACGCACAAGAAACACAAGAAAACATAAACAACAAAATGAAGCAGAACCATCGAACGAGGAGGACGAGGTCAGAGGTCAGAGGCAAAGCCAGAGTAAGAAGAAAGGCCTAAAGTTCAAAACGTGGCTGTGCCACTAAAAAACAAAAACAAAAACAAAAACAAAACAAACAAAAGAAAAGAAAATAAAAAAAATAGTTACGCAAAAGTAAAAAAAAGAAGCGAACAAGAAGCACGCGGAAAGCAAGAATCAACAGAGCTATAAATATATATATATGTATATATAAATATGTATATATACATATAACATTACAGTAATAGTAATTAAGTAAATTAGTTTAGTAGTTTCTATGAATGTATATGATACGCCCACAAAAACCGAGAATTAACGAGAGTTCTTTGAAATTATAAATGTATGTATGTAAAGCAACAATAATTGTAATACTAAATGTTAAATTGAATTCTATATACAAATGCATATATATATATATATATATATATATATATATATATATATATATATGTACAAATGTACCATACTATAAACGATACTAAACTAAATATATACTACTATATAAAGCCTGCATTTGTTAAAACGAATATACCTAAAAAGATGCATATACAAATACATTTGTATATATTTATTAATGTTGAACGTGCAAAATGAAAAAAAAAAATGATTTTTATCTCTGTTGTGAATAGCATTATTAATTTTATTTTAACTATAATTGTAATAATTTTATAATTTCTATGAAGATTTTTATTGTTTTTCTTTGTCTTTTTTTTTTGAATGAATGTTGCGAGTATGTGTTGAAATATTAGCTCGATTTATGCAGTTATGTTAATGATATGCAAGAGAGAAGTTTAGCTGTAACATGATATGTAATATGATACTATATATATATATATATATATATATATATATAGTATCATATTACATGTCATATTACATATTATATTATATAATAACAAATGTGAAATGATTGTCAAACGATTGTCTAGAATCTTTATTTATTAACTATTACGATTATGATGTTTATTATGATTAATAATTATAATTGACTCTTTATTTTGATCATTTTATCTTCACGGGCATCACTGTACACTCTGTAAATTTGACGCGTAAGTGGCGGGTGACGTATCACGTACATCAATGTTTATATGTATATTTATTTGCTTAGCTCAACTATAGTAATACCTTTAATGTAAACTAATTAACCCACAGGCACAATTAACAGTTTGGCTTGCTCTAAACTATAATTCTAGGCTAGAACAGAGTTTGCTAGTGCGCTTTTTGTAAACTTTAGTGTTAAGCATATGCATGCATTCATGTATGTATGTATGTATGTATGTATGTGTGTGTATGGGTTAGTGTGAACATGCTGGTGCAAAGTCTGTAGTACAATATGAAACGATGCAATCTATCTATACAATATATATGCATATGCATATTAAAATATGAAATGATGTATGTATGTATGTGTGCACAGCAGAGTTGTTGCGATATATATGTATGTACGATGGGTAGTAAGCTCTTAACTATAAAACTGAAACAATAATGTTCAAATAACGAAAATCGATAATGACGATATGTATGTATGCATATGTACATATATATATACATATGTGTATATTGCAATGTTCTATGCGAGCGGCAGATAAATTTCAATTTTGATTTAATCGAACTGTTGATAAGCTGGGCAGGCACCTGGCAAGTGGCAGCAGTAGCTGAACAAATTAGCAAGTTGAAGAATAAGAATAACGAACGAATATGTTTCAACAAATAAGCATAACGAAGATCTCGGAAATTATTGTTAATCCCTATACTATTTCTGTGTGTGTGTGTGTGTGTGTGTGTGTGTGTGTGAGTGTATGTGTATGTTTATAATTATATATATATGTATATGTATGTGTAATGCAGGCAGTGTGAATGTGTTTGTTTGTATGTCTACATAAAATATAGCAACTGTTTGTTATGTTAATTGAGCACAACGAGATATAAGAGCAGGACAATTATGATATGAAGTAACATTATGTTAACAACTGCTAAAACAATAAAAAAAAAATTAAAATAAATATATATATATATAAATAAAAATACAAATAAAAATCAAATAAAATACATATTTTTGCTGAATAGCACCGAGAGTTACACTTAAATACATATGTACATATGTTATTCCCAAAAAGGTCAACAGAGCTTTCCTATATGTATACATATATGGTCCAAGTAAATCGTTCAAGATTTTCTTCTTTGTTAAGTTTATGCCCAGTTGTTATTGTAATTATAGTACATCTACGTACATTCAGATCACAACTGATCCGACTATTATTGGCTCTGTTTGGCTGATTGGGAGTGGCATAAACAATGAAATCAATTAATATATATATAGTATAGTACTATAGACATATTTATGTTTACATGCGATGTCTGTTTGATATTATGTACTCGTGCCATTGTTTTTTTGCTGTTTTTTTCTAGGCTTTTAAATGGTGTCCAAGCCACAATAACGGTTACCGAAATAGTTAATCCATAGCCCAGTTAAAACAATGAGCTGATTTAAAGTTGCTTGGTTCTAAATCGGGAACAACTGATTAAGTATTCGACGTATTAGTATTCACCTACTTATATATAGTTACAAAATAAAAAAAACCAAGTGTCTATGTCGCTTTTTCTATATATACATACGATAATAAATGAAAACAAAATGAAAATTTAATGCAAAGCTGAACATAAACTTGTTTATTTGCTTTGCTGAACTTAAATATCATTTGAATACAAGCCTTCTATGCGATTCTCATGACATCAAGCGTGCGCAGCAATGGGTTAAAGCGAGATAGCAGTTTAACATTTACCAATTTGCCCGCCAAACAAATTGCAGTGTAACCATGCCCGATGTTGACTGCAAGTCCTAAAAACCAACATCGATTGAGCTTTAGCTATTGAATAAAAGAATTCAGTCGGTTGCGCAAAAAAAATGTACAAGGCCAGAGAAGGTGAGGGGAACTGTAAGGTGTGATTCCAAAATTGGCTCCGGTACATTTAATGCCCGATACTAATGTCGCACTTGAATGGCTGTTATCACCTTTAAGATGGGGTGCAAAGTTGAACAATTATCTCATGCATATACACATATTTTTATACATATAAAGTATGCAAACAGCTGATAAGTACTGGGCCATAAATACAGCAAACAGCTTGTGGGTCCGCAAAAGCCAACAACCAGTTGTAGTTGCAACTTGATTGCATTCAAAAGTGAAAGGGAGTCTTGTTGCAAATGGAGAAGTGGAGCGACTGCATTGATCTGAGGCGGGAGCGCGAGGCGGCGACAATAGCCAGCGAAGATTTTGCCATATGGTGGGCGGGGGGGCGTGCCGAACTGGAGGAGCGGCGTGCGCTGGATCGCTTTTTCTTCGATGATCCCGAATTCGATGATGCAGTGCATCCCAGCTGCATGTCGTACAAGGAGCGCTACGAGCATGTTCTTGCCAAGGGCACCAAATTTCTAGCCAAATTGCGTCAGTGGCAGCGACACGTATCAATCCGGAGAAGGAGCATCAGCATCAGGGGTGTGAGGATGAGGAGACTATGGACATAAAAGCACTGCACACTTACCAACAGCTCTTGTCGGGTCCATTGGGCACGGCGCTGTTCCAGCAGAGCTTTCCACTGCGCCTCCATTTCTCGATGTTTCTGAGCACACTGCTGAATCAGGGCAACGAGGAGCAACAGCGTCTTTGGTTGGGACGTGCCTGGCGCCTGGACGGTATCATTGGTACCTATGCCCAAACGGAACTCGGCCATGGCAGCTATGTACGCGGCCTGGAGACGCGTGCCGACTACGATGAAGAACGGGAGGAGTTTGTCCTCAATACACCCACGCTGACTGGCTACAAGTGGTGGCCGGGTGGATTAGGGCACACGGCCAATGTGGTTGTGGTGCTGGCACAGCTGTACATACGCGGACAGCATCATGGACTGCAGCAGTTTCTGGTGCGGATTAGGGATGAGCAGACACACCAGCCGATGCCGGGCATCGATGTGGGTGACATTGGGCCCAAGCTGGGCGCCAACGGTGTCAACAATGGTTTCTTGGCTTTTCGCAATGTGCGCATACCACGCAACCAGATGCTAATGCAGCATGCCCAAGTGCTCGCCGATGGACGATTCGTGAAGGCATCGCAGCCGCTTCTAGTCTACGGCACCATGGTCTTTGTGCGCGTCATGATTGTGCGCGACGTGATGTTTGGGCTGCTCCAGGCGGCAACCATAGCCACTCGGTAAGTGCTCCAACAAATCTAGCAATATATATACGATTTCCCCTTTCAATCCATCTTACACATCCGCTTCCAGCTATGCCGCCGTGCGTCGCCAGAGTCCCATTGAGCCGAATGCACCGGAGCCGCAAATCTTGAATCATTTGACGCAGCAGGCGAAGATTTTGCCAGAAATTGCGCGCGGCGTTTGCTATCGGCTCGCTGCGAATGATTTGTGGTCGTTCTATCAGCGCACCATGCAACAGATAACAGGGAAGGAGAAGGAGAAGGGAACACCTGGAGGAGGAGGGGGTCAGCTGGCTGAGCTGCATGCGCTCAGCTGCTGTTTAAAGTCCGTGCGCACCAGGACGCCGTCGATGGTATCGATGTGCTGCGCAAATCGTGCGGCGGCCATGGGTATATGGCCTCGGCCAATTTTGACAGCATCCATGGCTTGGCCTGCGCTGCCTTCACCTACGAGGGTGAGCACACTGTGCTCCTGCTGCAGACAGCTCGCTTTCTGATGCGCCAGCATGCCAATGCCAATGCCAATGCAAAGAAGGAGCTGCCTGCCAGCATCTGCTATTTGCGCAATGCAGCGCAGTTGAGCTGGGGCAGCGATCTGCTGGAGAATGTGGCGCGTGCGCTGGAGATTAGCGCCACGGAACAGGTGCGTGAGGCATGGCAGTGGCAGCTGGAGCAGCGCACGCGCGGTGGCCACACCGAAGAGCAGGCCACAAATTTGGCCGGACGACGATTGATAGCGGCGGCAACGCTGCACGGACACGTCCAACTGGTGCGCAACTCCATGCGCCAAATGTTGGAGTTGAAACGTTGCGTCAAACCGCAGCTGGGCGAGGTGTTGCAGCAGCTGGTTGAGCTGTTTGTGCTAGACACGTGCCTGCGCCAATTGGGCGCCGTGCTCAAGTGGAACAGCATTGGGGCTGAGCAGCTGCAGCAACTGGAGCAGCGCTACGAACAACTGCTGGCTGCACTGCGTCCCAATGCGGTTGCCATTGTCGATGGCTTTGATTTCGATGATCGCGTGCTCGGCTCCACACTGGGCTGTCACGATGGCCGTGTCTATGAGCGCCTTATGGAAGAGGCGCGTCGCAATCCACTCAACCAGGAGCCCGTCAATGCCACCTATCAAACACATCTGAAGCCACTGCTCAAGGGCAAACTGTGAGCCACATTTGGTGAATATGATGAGAGATGTAAAGTTGGTCACATCTCACTCAATCTTCCACTGGGAACAGAACAGAGTATGGCAGAGTTTGTGTTTCTAGAAGTGCAATATGTTTACTCTTTTTTTGGAATTACACAGAAATCATAGAATTAAGCTAATAAATTAAATAATATATATTATTATAAACATATATATGTATATATGTGTTTGTATAAGTTTATGTATTTATAACGCAATTGTTTAGAACATCTTCTTCTTGACCGCCGTGTAGCGTTCCATATAGACATCGTAGCCGTCGAGATCGGTGAACTGCTTGGAGTTAAACAGATTGCCATCAACAGCCAGATTGCATATCTTGGAGTCCTTGAGTATGCGTGGCGTAAGCGCATTCGCCTGCAAGCAGTTCTCCTCGAGCCGCAGCGTTTTTAGCTTGGGACAATCGGCAATCTCTTCGGCTACCGATGATATTTGGTTCTGATTGAGGTTCAGCTCGGTCACATACAGATTCGCCACCTCGGCGGGCACTTCGGTTATTTGATTACGCGACAAATCCAACACATCCAGCTGCCTCAGACCGCAGAGCATTGATGGGAAGTGCTTCAACTGATTGTTGCTCAGATTGACCGTTTTCAGATGCGTGCAATTGCTCAGCGCCTTGGGTAGCTTTGTTAACAGGTTGTCCATTAGAAGTAGTACCTCCAGTTTGATCAGCTCGCCAACCACCTCGTTAAGATCGGTCAGGCGATTGCCACTCAGGTTTAGATGCTTCAACAGAGTGAGGCGGCCCAGCTCGTCGGGTATGTGCTCGAATCGATTCTGCGATAAATCCAGCGTCTTCAGCACATTGGGATAGGTCTTCAGCTGCGGTGGGAACTCCTGCAGTCGTTGCAATGAGATTTTCAGCACACCCGTCTTCTGTGCCGTCTCCAGATGTTGTTTTATTTGTTTATTACCCATGTCCGTACTCTTGCTATATGCTGAGCTACTTGCACTGGGAATCGATCTCATATCGATATATCGATAGTGCGCCATTCGATAGTAAATTATAGCGAATTTTTGCGAATATTGGGTCGTGACATATACAAGTAATATTATATATCAAATAAAGATATGTTTATTTTTGGAAAGTAAGGGCCGAAAATCTGACAAAGTTCTTGATGTTATAAACATATAATTAAATTCGTTGTTTCCCGCTGCAATTAATCAAAAAGAAGATATATCGTCAATTTTCACTCTTATTGTATCGTCAGCAGCACTGTTTTGAACAGTTCGTGTTTTACAATACTGTAAATTTCACCACAGCCAGAGTCATAAAATATAAGCGTGGACAAGCCGACTGCCGCATTAAAAGCATTCAAGAGTTTTTTGGTAAGTAATGGGCGAAAAGCGTATTCCAAATACAGCATAAACAGACACACACACACTGTACAACGCTGCATTGTATACATTCGTTTATTTGAATAGTGCACGCTGTCAGACGAGCAATTACTCGCCTTTCGATCCAAAGCAAGTGGCAGAACGTGAAGCACGCGCTACTCTTGCAATATAAGCAGCAAAACGACCGGTGATTTGGTGATTTGGTTACGGTTGAAAGTAAATTGGTTGCTTGGTTAGTGTGTGCAGTGAGCGATAACAATGCCTAAGGATACGATTAGCAAGGTGCAGGAGTACAAGGACTCTCTTATCACGAAGGCGGAGATCCTAATTACAAAAGGTTTCCCCGAGAAAATCGTGGAACTGAATGAACTTCTCGCCACGCCCATGTTCAATGAACGCAACTTTAGCGAGGTCCATCAGGATCTGAACATTCCGGTAATGACACCCATATTGGTCAACAATCACGATAGCGGCGGCGCCGGCGATACCATCAACGATTCCCCAGTGCCCAAGCGTGCCCGCAAAGATGACAACATTTCCGGCACAGCGGTATTGGGTATACCCAGTGGCACGGTGCCGTGCAATAAGCCGCTCTGTGAAATGATCAAGGTGGTGAAGCCCATCATACGAAAGCTTGTCGAGGACTGTAAGTAATCAACGATATTGATCCATCCATCAAATAATGGTAACTAACGTCCATTTCTCAGCGAACCTGCTTAAAATGTGGATTTCATTTATGATACCCAAAATCGAGGATGGCAACAATTTCGGTGTCTCAATTCAGGAGGATACGCTGGCCGAGATCCAGACTGTTGAGTCAGAGGCCGCCGCCTTTTTCGATCAGATATCGAGATACTTTCTCACCCGTGCCAAGGTTGTCTCGAAGGTGGCCAAGTATCCGCACATCGATGACTACAGGCGCGCCGTTGTCGAGCTGGACGAAAAGGAGTATCTCAGCCTGTGGCTGGTGGTTTGCGAGGTGCGCAATCGCTATTCCTCACTACACGACATTGTTATTAAGAATCTGGAAAAGCTGAAGAAGCCGCGCTCATCGAACACTGATAATCTATATTAGAAGAGACGACGCCCATTTACAAAAAATCTAAGAGCCAAAACAAAAAAATAAATAAAACAAACAAAAAAAACAAGAATATACAAGTTGTAAGAAGATTAGCATACATAGCCACATCCGCATACATTAGAGAAGTGCTCGAGTAAAGTAAAGCGGATTTCTGAGAGACATCAACAATATGATCAATATCAGGTAGACACGGTATGTAAATGGCGGACAGTTCTTAAGAACAGTTTTATAAATTAAAGCATATTGGCTATCTAGATTATAATATAAATTAATGTAATACACAAAAACGAGAGTCGAGAGTTCCAAGAAATAGCTTTAGCTATATACACATACACATACACTTATATAAAACAAAAAAAAAACAAAGCGCGGTCGCTCTTAAAACACACGACAAAAAGAAAAACAAAACGAAATTACAAATTACCCACTTTTTAAAAATGGTTAAATGAGGGTCAAATGTATATTTTTGTTGTGAATAAAACAAAATTAAAATCAAGTGAGAATGTTGCAATTGACTTTCTTGCAGAGCTGCGGGTAGGCGTCCTTTTTTTTAAATTTGTGAACTCGCTTCTAAAATTGTAAGTTGTTTTTTGAGCGGCAATGAACGACGTGAACAAGAAAATTGGTTATTTCGGTGCTTATCAAGAGTCTATGCGATGTCACAGTTATTTCCTTCAATGTGCTGCCAGCTGCACGACATAATAATTGTGAATTATAAAGGCTTTTCCGATTTTTGTACATGGCATAGTGGCTGGGGGGAAGGGGGTGGTAAGTCTGGCCAAAATATATTTATATATGTGCTGATCATTATACGCGTATTAAGATATGTTAATGTTGGCTGTTAAAATTATTTAAGTCATGCTAAAACGCAGCGGTATTTAAAACGTTAACATAGCTGTAAGAGAACAACAGAACATGTTGTGCGCACTGCTTTCTGATATTTGTAACACTGAATATCGCGTCAGTATTTTAGTATTTTAGTGTTGCTAAGCTCAAGCCCAAACAGTTAGTGTTTTGGTCGTTGGTCGTATCCGGTCACATTGAGAGGAGTGTTACGCGAAACACAAAAGTGGAAGTGAGCTCGCTGTTAAATTAATAAATATAAATTGAAAAACATGAGTTGTTGAAAGATACGGGACGAATGCATTGTTTAAGCGCGTAACCAGCCCACATGTAGCCTAATTAAAATTCAAATTTTGTCGCAAATTGGCATTAGGGCAGTTTTTTTTTTTTAGCAGTGTCTTATCGATTAATTTTTATTTGTACAGAGAGAGATAGTTGCTGCGACTATTGCTGGCGCGCAAACACTCACATTCACAACAACAACAGCGGAACAATAGTTGATACATTTAGGGGCGTTGCAATCTGAAAAGCTTGCAAAACAAAAGCAAACGCGGAAGCAGAAAGTGCTTGATCCGACACGAGAATGTCTTGCAAAGCGGATAACACCAGCAGTAGCAGCAGCAACAACTTGGAACTTATTAGCGATAACAGCCTCGACAACGGTAAGTCACCTTAACCCCTTCCACCCTCCCCCGTTGTTAATCGCGACCTCCCACTCTTGCTCATCAGAGATTGCTGATAAGATGCTAAACCTGCGCGCGAGGAACACTCAAAATGGCAAGCATAATCCACCGAAACAACTGCAACAGCAAACTCAACAGCCGCAACAACAACAACAGGCGCAGCAACAACAACAACAGGCGCAACAACAACAAGAACAACAGCCAGCAGCAACAACGCCACAGAAAGAGGCAATGTCTGCGGACGAGCGAAAAGCAACCAAGAAATCTCTAGTCATTGTTGTTGCAATATTCGCTGCCAGTCTGCTAGCCATGTTCTATGTCTATGCAATATTTCCCGAATTGAATGCGTGAGTATCAAGTTGATCACACACACACACACATATATATATATATATATACGTATATATATATATACATATATATACATATATATACATATATATATAACATTTTCAATAATATAAATCAAGTGTATATATATATATATATATATATATATATATATATACACTTGATTTATATTATTGAAAATGTTACCAGCTGTGCTTGTGGTGCGCTTTGAGCTTGTGTGCTTGACTCAAGTCACGCCACTTTGCATTCACACACACGCACACACACACACAGTCAGATCAACTCTCGTACATGTATTACAAATGTATTTAATGTATCTAATTGTGTATGTGTGTGTGTGGTTGTTACTTTTTTACTTTTTACAGCACTGAGAAGCAGCATTTGAAAATACCACGTGATATACAAGATGCTAAGATGCTAGCGAAAGTCCTGGATCGCTATAAGGACATGTATTACTTTGAAGTGATGTTCGGCGTTGTTGTCGCCTACGTATTGTATCCTTTTCATATGCAAACAACAAAACAATTGTTGCCGCATGCATGTAAATTAGTTGCAGACTTGCATTGTGTGTGATTCACCGCAGTCGCTTCTGGTTTTTTCTCTTTAGTTTGCTCATTCGTTCGTTCTCTTGTTCAATTGAGTCGCAGTTGTAAACTAATTTAGCTAAACGAAAGAACTAGATTAATGAGAATCTGCGACTCAGTTAAGTGTCAGTTGAGTCGCTAAATCGTATTTAATGCGATTCAAATATATTGTTATTGTTATTGTTGTACTTATACACACACACACACAGGCAAACACCCGCCTGATTAGATAACAGCGCCTGCGCATCACACTTGACGCTTCGTGTGTTCAACACGTACTTCCAACCTTGACCTGTTTTTAAATAACTCTCCAAATGGATAGTTTAGACCAAAAACGAGTGCCGCGCGCGTGTGTGTGTGTGCGTATATGCCATAGTCACATTCACGGTCAACGACGGCCACTATGAGACAGACAAACACTAAACACATGTCAATTTCTATAATATTATGCACGGCCACGCATATTAACATTGGGCATCGACGTCGCCGTTTCGGCTGCAAATCGGAAGCAAAATAACATAAAGAACGGCGACAACAACAGCAACAAAGCGAGAGAGTGTGTATTGAGAATGAGAAATATGCACGAGATCAGCTGATGAACGGGACAAGTGCACTTTGCATTCTTTATTGGTTACCAATGGTGGTGGTGGTGATGTGTATGTGTGTGGGTCTCTCCTGCTGTTGCTTTTGCCAAAGCCAAAGAGAGCCGAATGCTGACGCATACATAAATCTCTTGCTCTTGTGGAATTGCCTTCTCGGCCATTCAACGCACGTTTATAAACAAGAAAGCCCCGACACACATACATGCACGCACACACACACGCATGCATACAAATGTGTGACGTGTTCTGTTTGCGTGTGTGAACCTGTGTGTCTAATCTCAAAAACAGCTGAGAGCAGTTTGCTTTTTTTTTTGTGTTTTTCTTTTGCGTCCCTCTTACTCATTTCAATGAAAGCACAAAAATGTGCATGTATTTGTTATGTAAATACACTTGTAAAAGTGTTTATTGCTTTGCAATTAGTCAAAGCAGCTGGCTTTGCAATTTCAATTTCACCAACCACATTTTGGTGAGTTTTTGCTGAATTTGTAAAGCACTTGCCACATGTTACTTGCTTAATTATTACGTATCGTACGTCTTTGCAATATTCTGTCTGTGTAGTGCATATTTATTGTTATGTGCAAATGTAAAAAAATATATATACATATATATATGTATATATATTTATTCTTCAACGATATTTCGTGTTGGGTTTCGAAGCCGTTAAATTTGTTTTTTGTATGTGTTTTGACACGAGGCCCCAAAAATGTTGAGCTAGAAAGCAGACGCTAAATGTAATACAGTGAACGCTAATTAATTTGAACGCTTCTCTTTTACAGTTGACCAATTAGCTAATAATTAACATTTCTAAAAAATTCCTATTAAACAAGTTCTCAATTTCTGATAGTAAAATGATGAACAATTTTTCAATGTTCACGAAAATAAACATTATTGGAATTATTTGGCAAATTGGAATTGTCGAGCGAGGACTGTAGCAGCACGTTGTTGAATATACGTACGAAAAAACAGACAAAAAATATGTTTAAATATATATATATATATATATATATATATATATACATATATATATATATATATATATGTATTGTATCTAGAGAGAACGTTATAATTGCCATTTTCTGTTATCGTTCGTTTGCTTGCTGGCACGTCTTGGGCTCTTGGGATATACGCGGGCGATGAGGTATGGGGAACGAAGATGATAATGTCATTGTCAACTGTGTTACTTAACTATAAATAGTCTATGGTTTTAGCCCAGCCAATTGCCATTTTATCAGGTGATCTGTTTTTAGGCCCCTGGCAATAAGTATTTGTGCATGTGTTGTTTACTATTTGTTTTGTTGACATTGACGATTTGGTTAACTTTAATTAAAAACGTTTTAAATAGCCTACAAACATTCGCCATTCCTGGCTCGTTATTCCTGTCAATCTTACTTGGATTCCTGTACAAGTTTCCCATCGCACTGTTCTTGATTTGTTTCTGCTCGGCGCTGGGCGCCACGCTCTGTTACACGCTGTCCAATCTGGTCGGAAGGCGCCTCATCCGACACTTCTGGCCAAAGAAGACAAGCGAATGGTCCCGCCACGTCGAGGAGTATCGCGATAGTCTGTTCAACTATATGCTATTTTTGCGCATGACCCCGATACTACCCAACTGGTTCATCAATCTCGCCTCACCAGTCATCGGCGTGCCTCTGCATATCTTCGCGCTAGGCACCTTCTGCGGCGTCGCGCCACCGTCTGTGATTGCCATCCAGGCGGGCAAGACACTACAGAAGATGAGCAGCTCGAGTGAGGCATTCTCCTGGACATCCATGGGCATCTTATCGCTTTGTGCGTGCGCCTCATTGCTGCCGGGCCTACTTAAGAATAAGCTTAAGAGGAAGAAGGCGGCGTAAATGGCATGTTGTCTGCCATCATAAGTCGTATAACCAGCATAGATAAACTGTACCAAAAAACAGAATGAAAATAGAAAATGCAAACCCCTGATTTGGGTTGTTTTACATACATTACATACATATAAAAGTCTATACTATATATACCATATACCTACACATCTATACTTAATAATTAATTATTTAGGTTTGCCTTTAGTTCTTTAGTGATGAATATATGTATTGAATATTGAACTGTTATTTCCAAACACACAAATCATGTAACAACTCAAGACACGTAATAATAATTGCGCATCTTGTTATTAAAAATGGAACAACAACAAAAAACGTTAAAACTCCGAGTATCAACTATACTAGGCTTAAGTATTATGACTAATTTCTCTTTCTCTGTTTCTTTATATATTTTTTTAAAATTTGAAATACGAAACTTTTGCATGATATATTTCCACAACTTGTTTTTAAGTTTAGGGAACATGTTTTGTTTAGTGCTATTGCAGTATTCACTAGAAACATTATCGATAAGTAAACCAATTAGCAAAATACTAATTAATTCAATTTGTGCGTGCAAATACATATTAAACAATGAGCGAAAACAAAACAAATAACTTAATGATCTTACATTCTCGTGTCCAACTTGTTCTATGGAAAATATGTGTGTTTTCAAAAAATGTTTTCTAGCAAATATATGAACTTGAAAATTTCAAATTTGTATATAATTTACTGTTTGCTAATAAATGTCATTAAAAAAAGAAGAAAAAATATGTAAAAAAAAACTTGGTTTTCCAAATAAAGTTTAATTAAATGTACTGTATTGTATTGCTGGACTGAATTGAATCCTATTAGCCGATCAGTGATTCATAAAGGCAGAGGGGCCCGCTCACTTCGGCACCGACCCTGCCAGGTGAATACCCCGCGCAAAGCTCGCGATAAATGTGCGATAACGAACTCTGTTTGCCCAGTTCGATAACAGTGATGCTTTATTATCGAGATTGCGCGCGCTGCATGAATTGTAACTGTAAACAATTGGGCTGTATGCGAAATAATATAGAAAAAGATACGAATTTTGTGCCATGAATCTTGGTGATGCCAATCTGTTGACCGTACGGGTGCTGGGCGAGGGCTCATTTGGACGCGTCTTCCTTTGCCTGCAACACGAGGGGCAAAAACAGCGCAAAGTGTGCGTCAAGCGCATCATTGTGCGAAATCCGAAGAGTGAGCTAGCACTAATTAAGGAGGAGGTACACCATAAGAGATCACTTACTTTCTTATCAGAGATAGACAGCTAACTAATTGCGTTGAATTGTCAGATCTATATCATTTCACAGCTGCGACATCCGCATATTGTGCAATTCATACGCTCCTTCATGCACCTGGGCACTGTCAATATTGTGATGGAGTATGCACCCAACGGCACCATTCGCGACCTTATCCAACGGGCTAGCTCAAAGTCAGCTGGCGGTGATGGTGGTGCGCTGGATCAGTCGAGGATACTGCGTTACTTTAGCGATATGATCATGGGCCTGGAGTATCTGCACATCCGTCACGTAATCCATCGCGACATCAAGCCGGAGAACATGCTGCTGGACGCGAATAATCGCGTCAAGTTCGCCGATTTTGGCATATCGAATGTGCATGCGCCCGCCAAGCAGCAGCCGTGGCAGGTGCTCGGCACACCGCTCTACATGGCGCCAGAGATAATGTGTGGGGCTAAATGTGATTTCAAATCGGACATCTGGTCGCTGGGCCTGGTGCTCTACGAGCTGTGCGTTGGTCGCAATCCCTTTCTGGCACTGCTCAAGCCAAACGATCCGTTCGAGCACGTTCGCAGCATTGTCAAGTCGATGACACGGCCCAAGCTCGACTGTCAGCTAATACGGCAGCGTTACGATCCCATTTGGGCGCGCCTCTGCGAACTGATGGTCGTCTACGAGTCGGAGCAACGCATCTGTCTGCCCGATCTGATATGTCTGGATCCGCACATCACACTCACCATTTATGGCCAGTACTTTAATTATAATTATTAATTTGTAATATCATTCCATCATTGTCATCATCCCCATCCCCCCTCCTCCCGTCATATTCTGTGCCGTGGTTAAGGTTGGGATCTATAAGTACTATGTAAACATTGTTAGCTTTATTACTAGATAGATCTACATATTTTAAATATTATAAGCACATATTAACTACACCTTGCGCTGTTGAATCTTCAACTTCAGACTCTTTACCAGCGCACTCTGCTCCAGCTGCTGCTTGGACCGTTTCTGTGCCGGCTCCAGTTCGACGTTATTCGCGCGCTGCTCGGGATGTGACTGTTGCTGGTGGCGACGCTTAAGTTTCTCGCCAATTATCTGCTGCATTCCCTTGGTGGCCTTGTAATTGGAGTTGGTGGGATCAATGTTGTACTCGTGGGATTTGTAAACAGCATTGAAGCGCTCATCATTGAGATCCACCTTGAAATCATCGTCCTGCGCTGGCTTGCCATCGCCACTCTTTGATTTCTTGAGCTGCTTGCGTCGCTTGCGTTTGCTGCTGCTCGTCTGCTCCTCCTTTAAGATTTTGGTCAGACTGAAGTGGTGCTTGGGCTGCCCATCATCGTCATTATCATCCAGCAGCAGCGCCAGTTGCGCCTCCGCTTCCTCATCCTTCGGCGTCGATTTGTTGGGCTTTTGCTTCTGCGACTTGGACTTCTTAGTGTTCTTGGGCGGCTCGTAATCGCCATTGGCGAACTCATCGGCAAAGTAGGAATCGTTCATATCAATGCCATCGGGTATGAAATCCTCATCGCTAGAGGGTGCTACCTCATTGGAATCAATGCCACGCCGTTCCAATTTCATGCGACGACGCTGCTCCTTGAGCAGCTTATTCTTCTCGCTGCGCTTCTGCAACACCTGCTCAAAGGGTGTCAGATGAGATTTGCTGCCGCTGCCACTGCCGCCCATAGGTTCTTTGACTTCATTCGGTTTGGCGGCTTCAGCCACATTCCAGGACATTTCCATTTCGTAATCTTTCTCCTTCGATTGTTTTTCCTGGGCATTGATTTCGGCTAGCAGATTTTTATACTTTTCAATGCGCTCCTTCTGCTTGAGATGCTTCGAAGCTGCCGCTGGCTGCACTTGCTTTGTTTTATTCAGCTTCGGTTCCACATCCTGCTCCTTCTCCCTGTCCACTTCCGCTTCAACTTCATCTTCGTCTTCGTCCTCCTCACTGCTGTAAGCAACAATCTGACGGAGCTCCTTATCATTTAACTGTTCTACCTTGCCGCTGGACAGCTTGTCTCCAAGTTCACGTCTGTCCAGCGCCGTCTCGTCCCAGGTTAAATCCACTTTCGCCTGCTGCAGAGCCGTCGTTGTGAACTGTCGCGGCTTATAGTTGCTCGCATCGGGCAGCTCATAACACTCATCGGTGGGCATGTCCTCCTCGAAGCTCGTGTCGTCCGGTATGAAGCGGAGATCCACACGTGTCGCAGAGCTCTCGTATTCGATGCCGTCGCACTCGCGATACACCTTCTCCGCTGTGCCGACGCTGTCGCACTCCACGACGGCGTAGTAATAGCGCAAGCGATTTAGCTGATATTGGCGCAGTTTTTCCATGTGATAGTCGTCGCCCTCCTCGGCATCGCTGTCCTGTTCACGCACCAGCTCCTCATCCGAATCATCCAGATCACTCTCGGCTTTGGCATTCACCAGCTCCATGGGACCGTGCACATCCTCCTCGGCCATGCGCGCTTTGCCATATTCGGAGGGATAGATCTTAACACTTAGAACACTGCCGCCTGGCGGCAGAAATGAACTGAGCAACACCATCAAGTCCTCGGCACGTATTCGATCCCAGTCCATGTTGCACACGGCCAAACGACGAGTGGACTCCTCTGTACACTCTGCATCGATATCCAGCTCGCCCCAGACATGATCGATCTGCAGCTCAGGTCCTGCTTCGCCATCCTCATCGCTACTCTCGTCATCCGAGGAGTCGGTCATTAGGCGACCTTCGCCACGGGCATAATCAATATTTGGGTTCGTCAGACGCTCGCGTAAATTCTTGGGCAGCTCGGTGTCATTATCATCACTGTCTGGCTGTGGTGCAGTGTTGGACAGCTCGTCGCGTGCGATTGCCAGCTCTTCGGCGCGACGCTCCTCATCTTCACTGGATGCTTTCGCCTTGTTCTCCGCCTGCTCATTCACATCCTCGTCGGAGCTTTCGTTGTCGTCAAGCTCGTAGAATTTTCGCAAATCTTCCGCGTTTGTTTTGTTCACAGGCCTGCCGTACTTGTCCACGGTGTACTTGACCTTAAACTTTTCATCATCGAACATACCCTGAAATCGCTTGTCGATCTTAACTTTGCGCTGCACCTTGGGAACGCCGCGAAAGCGCGGATCGGCCAGCAGATGCTGAAAACGGGCATCTTTCCAAATGCCGGTCGCTTCAGAGTCTGCATTTGATGTTTTGGTTGAAGTCGTTGGGTGCTCCTGCTTTTTGGGCTTAGCTTTCGGCTTAACCGATTTCTCCGGTTTTTTGCCCATGTTGTCGAAGCTTAAATAAACCAACAAAATATTAGCACGTGCAAAGAATCTCCATGCACCCAGATATTTGACTGATGATGATATCGATGTTTGGATGTAAATACATCGATAACATGAGTTTTGAAGCTAATGCATCGGAAAATCTTAGCATCGATGCTTATGTCCATACATCGAGTGACTTTACATACATTTATAAAGGTAATCGATATCTTGTTCATTATCGAAGGTGAATATTAATTTCGAACAGTAAATCAGTTAAATAATTATACAACAAAAATAACTAAATAATATGAATTATTAACTAGCCTCTTTTCTATGCATGCTTGTATTTATCTTAAATGTAGACACAGAAACTAAATAAGCGCGCGCGCTGACAGCCAGATTATTATCGCGAACACAACGACAATTTCAATGGCAAGTTATCGATGATGAGCTGCGCGAGGTTTATACATATGCATGCATGTGTATGAGAGAAGTGTTTTTATTTAACTTTTATGCGCATTTGAGAATCGCAGCCAAATTGGTTAGTGACACTGTAAATTATCTATTATTTATGACGCTGTTGCACGTGCGAGCTGTAAGTGAGCCAAATCGGCGCTAAACATCCAACTTGGTCAATTTGCTTGCGTGGATGCGTTCTGGATACCATAAACAAATATAGCAACAGCAACAAACACTTCTGGCCATTGGATAACAAATCATTTTGTAGCTACGATTGGCTTTGAGCAGTTAGCAATCAACTCGTCAACTCGCGCACATAGTCAAACGGAGCGAACGCAGTGCCAACAAATACGGTAACCAAAAAAGAAAAAACAACAGCAACAATTCGACAATACTATTGTCGAAAGCTGTTGGAGCGGGGGTGGTGGGAGTAGGAGGGTCGACAACAACAAGCAAGAGTATGAGTAATAACGTAGAAAGTAACGGCAATAGACGCACCGTTGATTGGCAGCGATTTGGTCTTGGCGGTGACGACGATGGCGAGATAACCGTTGCCAATTTTCGTCAACGCAGCAACAACAACACTGGCGGATTTGTGGATCTTGGCAATGAGTACACGTACGCAGCGGGCGGTCATCATGCGTCCGGCGCGAATGAAATCTTTGCCGGCGAACAGGGCGACAAACCTTGGTCAGTAGAAAAAAATTAAATATATTATATATATACATATATATCTTTAGAAATGTAACTCGCCTCATTTGTGTAAATGCTACTGTCGCTCAACAGGTGGCGCTCAAACTTTTTCATCTCGCAACCGGTGTTATTTGGCACCTGGGATGGGGTCTTTACCTCCTGCCTGATCAATGTGTTCGGTGTTATTGTATTCCTGCGCTCCGGTTGGATTGTCGCTCAGGCAGGTATCATAAATGCTGTGCTCATTATATTCTGCACCGTGGTCATTGCTTTGGTTAGTGTACTTTCGGCCATTGGGATCTGTGAGCGGTGTCGCGTGGAAAGTGGCGGTGTTTACTTTCTGATTGCACACACGTTGGGCTCCCGATTTGGTGGGGCACTCGGTCTGCTGTACTGTTTTGGCCAGGCCGTTGGCTGTGCACTCAATGTGATGGGCTTTGGCGAATCGATGGCCGGATTGGTGGGACTTGAGGGCAACAAGTGGGCAATTCGTGGTTTTGCAACGGCAGCCGTTCTGCTGCTCGGCTGCATTAATGTAGCTGGCGTCAAGTGGGTGATCAAATTGCAGTTTATTCTGCTCATGATTCTGCTCATCTCAGCGCTGGATTTCATGGTCGGTAGCTTTATTGGCGAAGATCCGGGTAACACTCAAATTACTTTAAGTTTAAATTGACTCACAGCTCATGGTATATTGCATATTGCAGATAATGGCTTCGATGGTTGGATGAGCGGCAACTTTGTGGAAAACCTTTGGCCAAAATATGAAAATGGTTATTCATGGTTTCGTGTCTTTGGCGTCTTCTTTCCAACCGTCACTGGTGTCCTATCCGGCATCAATATGAGCGGCGATTTGCGTGCTCCCTCCACGGACATTCCCAATGGCACGCTGGCCGCCTTTGGCACATCGTAAGTCTTGCTCCTTGATAGTTATTCAATTTCCACTTATCTCATTCTCTGATTTTCTTTGCAGCACATTCCTGTATATGGTGTTTGTGCTATTTTTGGGTGCCACATGCAAGCGCGTCACGTTATACACTGACTTTATGATCTCCGTGAAGGTTTCGGCCGTTCACTTTTTGCTGCTCGCTGGTATCTATGTGTCCAGCATGTCCTCCTGTCTGGGTGCCATGTACGGGACGCCGCGTGTCCTGCAAAGCATTGCCAAGGAGAATGTCATCCCCGGCATTGATCTGCTCGGCAAGGGTGTAAGTAGAAATGCGTATTGCGCTGAAGCAGACGTATTTAAACAGCATATAGCCCCATGTGCGTCTGTCTCCCTCTCGCTCACACATTGTTTCATTTCTCTTCTTTTTAATACGAATAGCGCGGCCCAAACAAGGTGCCGCTGTACGCAATGGCCGTTGTGGCTGTGGTAACCGTCACCTTCATTATCGTAGGCGACATTAACTTTCTGGCGCCCATTGTGACGATGCCATTCCTGATGACGTACGCTTGTATAGACTACGCATATTTCGCACTGGCGCAAACCTTTGACATACAGGAGCAGCGCGAGGAACGCTTCCGTATACAGGCTTCGAGTCCGAGCTATGAGACTCGTCGCTATGGCAGCGTATCGGATGGTGGAAATGATCTAGATTTGCTCTTTCCGGATCGGGTGCGCCACAAGAACTTGCAGAGTCCACAGAACTCACCGATGCATCAAGCGCAGACATTGCCACCAGTGCCTATGGAGAATATTGTGGATTTCAATGCGCCAGCGTCTAGCACTTCGCCTGTCGCAGTCGAAGGCGTAGCGACGGCGGACAGCACTGACTTGGTCGTCGATCCATCAACGACACAGGCCGGCAGCGAGTTAGGAGATGAGAATGAGCCCATCGCCCCCATTCGCCCGCCTATACATTCCAAGACGAAAAACTGGTACTCGGGCTTCTGCAATCGCTGGGCTTCGTTGCTGGGCGTAAGTACAAATTTTGTAAACTCTTTGCAGGTGCGTCTTAATCTAATCTTTTAAATCTAATGTGCAGGCGCTCACCAAGCTGCTGGTAATGCTGCTGGTGAACTGGTATTATGCCTTAACCTGTTTTCTGGTGGTATTTGTCGTGTGGTTCTACGTGGGCACAGCTAATCCCGCCTTCAAGCCTGGCCTGACCGCAGAGTTCAACTTTTTCGGTTGGCTCAAAAGCGTAATTTTCCGATGCTTCGGGTAAGTGGAAAATAAATGCAGGACTAACTCGGAAATAGAAAATGATTTAAAAAGCCACATTCATTAATATACAATTTATTATTAAGCTTGATTTGATTTGAAAACTAAAGTCTGTACTAATTTAACGACTCAACTTAATTACAGGAAACGTATGCACGAGTATGAGCAGATTGTGGTGACGCCCTCTTGCCCGGGTGTGGATCTATCGCCCACACAGTTGAATGAACAGAACGAGGACTTTGAGACCGCGTCCCAACTATCATCACTCTTCGGTAATTGAGGGTCGTCTCATAGATGACATCTAGACTTTTGGAATCTGGGTTTTTCGGAGACGTGGCGAGCAATATTTTGGGTGCATTTTGCTAATATTAAACAATAAATCACTAAATGTATATGTTGAATTCAACACTAAGGATAGTTATGTTTAATCCAGCACATGCATTTAAAAGCGATCTTCCCACACACACAGACACATGCACACACGCACACACACTCGCTCAGATACCGAACCCAGAACACATTGCAGCTTTAGCTAAATTAAAATTACTAATAATCTAAGTTCATGAAATTAACCTGCTTCTAATATGTTCCTTTCTTGTGTAAAGTCTTTTTGGAATTTTTTTTGCTATTTATTAGTTTATGCAAAAGCCTGTGTAATTAATTGTTAATTGATATGTTTCCGTACGTTTTGTATCGTCTCAAAGCACATACTTAGCTTTTTTGAGGAAACATATGTGATACTGAGATAATAAGTAAAACAATCAAAAACATCAATAAAACCACACAAAGGAAACAAAAAAAAAAATACATAAAAATTTAAAGATTTGTCGCGTTCGCATTCTGTAATACCACAAAAAAAAGAAGTAATAAGAAAAAACTACAAATGAAACTGACTTGATTAAAATACCTTATGTATACAAAGATATATATATATATATATATATATATATATATATATATATATATATATATATATGTATGCAAACACACACACACACTGTCACATTCACAAGAGATGTATTAGCCACCAAACGCAAGAGCCACAATATAACAACAAACTCAAGCCCAATTTTGCATAAGAAAATAAATAAGCAACAGTAATATAAATACTAATTCATAATCTATTACGACAAATATCTGCAATAACTGCATTATATATACCATTACATATATAATATTGATAGGTATGTAATCAAATGTTGTTTAAGTAAAACTATAACGAAACAAAACGACAAAAAATACAGAAGAAAACCACATAAGACATTGCGGCGCGTTATATTTTAAAAATATACAGAGCGTTTTACTTTTGGACGTACATACTTATAAAGCATATATTTAACCTAGTTATACGAAAGGCAGATAGCACATTCAAGAACAAAATAAAATCAGTGTATGTATATGTAATAACACTATTAACTGAAATGTGTATTAAAACAGTTTAATAAAACCAAAACTACATTTTTACTTATAACAAAATACATTTCGTGACCAAAAAAGGATGAAATTGTTAGTTCAAAGATCACTAAATGTCTACAAATGTCTGTTAATAACAATATTTTGTTGACTGGAATTCGATTTTCTTTAATTTTCTTTAGCTTGAACCGTATCTAGTGCCAATATAATTCGTCGCAATTATGTAGAATTTTGTGTTTATATCTTGAGTAAAAAATGAATGACTAACAACACATTATTTTATTATATACCTAGGCAATCGGTCAGTCGTATAAAATAATGGGGAATTCAATCTTCGATGTGCAAATGATACAGATGGATGGCCCACATGGACTGCGTTGTGACTAGTCAATGCTGATGCAAAGGAAATGATGTAGAAAAATATGTGATAGCGGTCTATGTTGTGGGACAGTATTGGACCGTACTAGATTGTGGTAAAGGATTGGTAGTGGAGGGCTTGTATGTGAGAGTGCTCGGCATGGGATAGTGTTATTCTTGTCTGTTGGGCAATTGTTGCACAGAACGCATGCAGCTTGTGAGTTTTGTGTAGCCAATGGCATTTCTGATGAGTTTGAATTTTTAAGGGGTTTTTAAGGGGTTTTTAGTGGGTCATTTGGAGGGGTAATATTGCTATTAATATAATTGGTACAAAGGCGTTTAATTGGCGCCAAAACTTAAAATATTCACAAAATCCTTATCGATTATAGCTAAAAATATCGATATATGTTTAAAGGTATCAGCCCTGGTAATTCACTGCTGCAGCCCTATAACCTCAAAACTATACGAATAAAAACAAAATATCGTGGAGTTTTGAGGAATATTCCGCTCGAAAGCCGATAACTGCAATTACATGTTGCAGTTGCCCGCTTAGCTCCAGCCATTTGCCATGAACACCCTTATGCGCCGAGCACAACAGCTACGACTCTGGCGCACATATTGCATAAAACAGAGCGCTGTCGCCGGCACTGAGGTCGCCTCGAGAGGTGGGTAAACAAATGAATGTTCGTCGCCTTTTTAGTTTAATGAGTTGCCATTTACCACAGGAAAGCCCAGTTATGAGGAGTTCATTGGAAGCCGGCATCAGCAGGCGCAGCGCAGCATTGTGGTACAGGTCAGCTCGGAGAGGTCATACACGGAATTGTATAACTACTGCAGCAGATTTGGACGCATTGTTATCGCACAGCACTATTGTGTGCCGCACGAGGATGAGCTACACTATATGCTGCTAGAGTATGCCAGCGCCGGTGAGGCGGCCGCTGCCATCAACTCAAGTGCCTACAATGCGGAGTTGGGCAGCAGTGGCAGCGGTGTTCCGGTCCGTTCGCCCTTCCTGTGGTTTCGAGCAGCAGCGTCTGGCCGTCGAGGGCAGGCCAAACTGGCTGCCAACCAGCATACACTGCCGTTGACCACAATCGACGGCACCCGACCGCCAACCCACGAACAAGTGCAGCAACTGCTGCGCGGTGCCGAGAGTATTGAGCAACAAATACTTAAACTCTACGAGCACACACGCTTAAATGACTTGGGTGTACGGATGCGATTTTTGGCAGCGCTACAGATGCAGCAGGCTATCTCTGGCATGTTTCCGGATGCGCTGGCGCAGCCCTTCGGCTCCTCGGTGAATGGCTTTGGCAAAATGGGCTGTGACTTGGATTTGATATTGCGCTTTGATGGCGAAACAACAATAACCGATGGACAGGAGACGAGTGCAAATGAACCGTCTCGCCTCATCTATCACACCAAAGAGAACATGAGTAACGGACGGTCGCAGACGCAGCGGCAAATGGAATGCATCGGTGATTTGCTGCATTTGTTTCTGCCCGGCGTCTGCCATGTGCGACGGATTCTACAGGCACGCGTGCCCATTATCAAGTATCATCACGAGCATCTAAACCTGGAGGTAGATCTGTCCATGAGCAACCTGTGAGTAGCAAACGCCAAATACATACATATGTACTATATATTAATATTGATCCTTATATCCAACTGTGTAATGACGCATTGTGCATTGTTTTACAAAATATCTTGACCAAAAGTAATACCAACGAGCCATCGTTTATCATAGCTCAACAAAATCTATTTATCATCATCTCAACTATGAAATAACAATTTATAAGCATATTATTCGCATTATATTATAGTACTAAGTTGTGCCAGCTACAATGTTTTAGCTGTCGTGATGGAAAGCCACAAGTGGTTTTTAAATTCAAGAATCGAAACACGTATAAGCAAAATGCTTTAAGTAAATAATCAAAAATGAAAAAAAGGAGCACATTTAGAACATTAGAGTCGCATTACTGTCGCCCAATAAATCATTATTCGAGTAGTGGTGGGTGAGTTAGAGGACGTAGCATAGATGGATGTAAAGGAGCTGGGTAAGTTGGAGTAGATAGTGGAGACGAAGAATGTGGAGGTTTAGGTGGGGATGTAAAGAGGTGGAGCAGATGGAGGATGTGAAGGAGGTAGTTGATGTAGAGAACATTGAGGAAATGGAGATTGTGAAGGAGATGGAGAATGTGAAGGAGATGGCGGATGTGAAGGAGACTGAAAGTAATAAATGCTAAAAAAATAACCCCTGTGAAGAATTACAAAAATTCGAATTCAGCAAGAACCAAACAATATGAAACTCTTCTTATTTGTTTTTTATTTTTCCAAATTTTGTTACCTGGATACTAATCCATTTATTTGCAGTTTGGAAAAAAATTCCATAAATGCTAAACGGGATTTTTGAGCTTTAGCGGGCCAAAGATGGATTTATTTTGTTGGCTTATGAACGTATTTATGAACTTATTGTTCGAATTGAAAAAACTTATTATCTATTAAGCATGTATATTACTCTTTGCACTGTGCGCTCGCCTAGGTGTGTCTAGGTGCGTCTTTTAACTTAGCTAACTAGATGGTTTGCTTGGTGTCTAGCGTCTATAGTTGCTGGCTTGCTCCTCCTCCTTCTTGACGGCCTGGACGAGAATGAAGCTCATGACACCGCAGATAACCGATAGCATGGCCATTACCATGGCTAGTGCCACAATCCAGGAGGTCTTGCCTTCGAAGAACCAGGTCAGCTCGTCCACGCACCCACTGAAGAAGGCATTGCCACTGACGGTGTCGCGACAGGAGCTGGGCAACGGTTGGCGCAAATCCAAATAATCCCATGGACCGCTGGCACCGCAGCACCCAATATTCTCCTGAATCATAGTCAGCACATAGTTAGAGTACGTGTACTCCGATGTTGATACAAATCTCCGCAGCGATACATTCAAAAGCGGCTGCAAGCTCGAATCATTTGTGCTATACTGCATCAGAATTGCAGAGCCGATAACCGTTGCAATAAATCCAAGTATCTGGGTGCCAATGAATACAAACAGCGCCAGCGTATTCTCCATGAGTGCGCTGAGGCAGCCCAAGAAGCTAATTGCCATCATAATGATGCTGATGGCAATTAGCACATAGACGCCAATATAAAACGACTGCGCCTCCAATATGCGCAGCCAATCATTGAAGCCCGGTTCGGCACGCAGCCACACGGTTAGGGCGAACAGCGCCGTTGATATCATCCATGCCACGATATTGAAGCAGAACAGCGTATACTTCACACAGCCAATCTGTTTCTCCAGCTGCTCGTCGGCGGCGCCATAGCCAATGCCCATGTTGACAGACTGCAGGAGCAGACAACAAAACAATCATTAGTTAGTTATAGTTTATATAGAGATTTGTAGAGCCTTTAAATACGACAACTATATTATAAACCAATTCATTTTGTGCTTATAATTGATTTTTACATAAAAATTTCGACTCGTTTCGATTTAGCAACGCGGATTGAGTCACCGCTGACCATAAAAAAAGCCGTCCCTATTAAAGTACGCCCTATTAATCATGCCTTGGCAAGTGAGTTGGCCTTATCAGCGGTGTGTTTAGCAAATAGCGTTATCATTAGTTGGTTCATTTTGTTCGAGCCACAATTTGTATGCACAACATGATTAATACACACTGATGCTTATTGCAACATTCAGTGAATTCCATTCCATTCAACTGAAGTCTTTATGTGCTTTGAACTCTATATTGATATATTTATTTATGTTTCTATCGGGATTTGAACTTTCTAGCACCAACTGTATTTTTTTTATCTATCATATATTCATTTATCGTTGAGGGTCAGACACTTTTTCGGACACTTTTCAAGGTTTCGAAGTAGTCAAAAAAAAGTAGCTTATCTCTTGAATTTTTCAAGTTTTTAAACTCTTGTTTAGGTCACGCATCACTTTTGAAACATAAATAATGTTAGATTTTTTTTTAATAATCGTCACCTTTTAATTGTTTATTACACGAGAAAAAAATATATTTATGGTTGCGTTGGGGCCGCTCCGTTGGGTTCGTTCGTTGAAATCGTTTTGTCTGCTCTGGAAACGGACGCAACACTAGCAACCTGACCAAAAATGTAGATATATCTATCTGCCTCAGTTACAATAGGAACAGCAACAACAAGAAGAAAAAAAACTTTCAATCGATGACAACATCCACACACAGCGAACAGTTTGGCGGACGAAGCAGATAAGATAAGATAAGCGTGAGGCATGCTAAAGCTTTCGCTGATAAGATAGTACAACCTGTTGCCGATTTCCAAATGCCATGTAAAGCCTACATTCATCGTATTGTCAGCTCTTTTGCTCATGGAGCAGGTGAATCAGCTTTCCAAAGTTGTCTTCCTCCATGATTCACAATATCACTGATGGGTGCTTTAATTACGGACACGAACTACTGATTAAATTGAATGCATTCATAGCCGTATCCGGTGTGTGGAGCTGGTCAGTTTTCTGAATGAAACTACGCACTAGCCTGCCACGCCCTTACGCGCTGGGCAGCGTGAATCCCAAACTCTGACTTCTTCCAACTACGTGTTTGCATTCGCAAACTTTATGGTAACAATTTTATAGCCAAACAACTCCAATTGAGAGATATTTGCAGCAAATTGGAGCTGTTCTGTCTTATTTATATAGTTATTTATAGTCATACACTTTTGCAAAGAATCCTTAAATCTCGTTTTTAACTTGGTATATTGTTTTTTTTTAACTTGCAATATATTTATGCCGTTTTAGCACTGGCTTCTACATGTCCGAGCTGCTGTATATGTTTGGCGAGTTGGATCCACGCGTGCGACCTTTGACCTTTAGTATACGCCGCTGGGCGCAATCCTGTGGCTTAACAAATCCCTCGCCTGGACGCTGGATCAGCAACTTCTCGCTGACTTGCCTAGTCATGTACTTCCTGCAGCAGCTGCGGCAACCCATACTGCCGGCAATTGGTGCTTTGGTGAAGGCAGCGAACGCAGCCGATGTGCGGATCACCGAGGATGGCATCAACTGCACCTTCGCTCGAGACACGGACCGCCTGGGCTTTCGCAGTCGGAATACGAGCAACCTGAGCGAACTGCTGTTGCAATTCTTTGAATTCTATTCACAGTTCGATTTTCACAATCGCGCCATTTCGTTAAATGAGGGTCGAGCACTGGCCAAGCCCGATCATTCGGCCATGTACATTGTGAATCCGCTCGAGCAGCTGCTGAATGTCAGCAAGAACGTCAGCCTGGAGGAGTGCGAGCGGTTGCGTATCGAGGTGCGCAACGCCGCCTGGATGCTTGAGTCCGAGGTGGAGAACTCAACGCTGCCAGAGAACGAGCGACAGGATCAGTCCTGGGGTCTGCTCAATCTATTCAAGCATCCCGAGAAGTCTGTCATACGTCCCAACATGTTCTTCAAGCCGCGCATGGTCGAGGTCAGTGATCTGTTTGACAAATCCCATGCGGCCACGATCGCATCACCGCCCGTCAACTACAAGAGCACCACAGTGCGGCAGCAGGTGCAGAACATCAAGACGGCTGCGCGCATCGAAATGAAGGAACTGCGTGAGTCCAGTACAACGACGACCACAGCGAAGACCAAACGCAGCAGATGATAAACGGCGGCGGCATTTCGACATGTTCGACAAATCCGGGCTTAGTGTATATAAGCTATATATACATTAGTATAACTAGAAAGTACTAGCACTACTCTGACCACTGATTTACTATACTAAATGTTGTTCATATTGTTAAGCGTTACGCCCTAAATGCAGCCGAGTACAGCTGCAACTAGGCACCTCCAACCAGCGTTAAGTATTGTAGTTGTTTTATTTTTTATTTAATAAAACTAAAAACGTGTGCTTTCAAAATGTGGGAGTAATAAAAACGCCGTGATGATAAGTAGAAAATATGAATATGAATCCCGAATGACTGCAAGCTTTTCCTGTATCAGCAGCCCAATTCGCATTCTCAGCCAAACTGGAATGGTGCATAAGCATTTCACAAATCAAATTTTTAAAGCATACTTTTAGTATAAGATAAAAAAGAAAACGGCCAATTCTTTATACAAAAATAACTAAAAATCGGCCAAATGCTTTCAATTTTTCCAAGCACCGTAGTGTGTTGGAGTTGCAAGGTGCAATCCAATCGAACTGCATTCAAGGATTATGAAGCTATGTAAAAACCCAAAAAAAAACCTTTATTCGCTGGGCGAAGGGGAACGAATCGAAATTATAAAATCAAGCTACGAGGACAATTTTGATGACCTTTAGCCAAAGCAAATCGTTTGACACAGGACTTGCAGGATACACTACGATTTTCCACATTTTCCCCCATCACATCTGGGAAAGTACCAGGACGATTTGAATATCCTTCAACCAGTTTATAGCCCTTGCGGGAAAATGCAAGGATTTGGTCACCTTTATGTGTACATAAGAATACTTTTATCATGGTTGTTGGGAGGCCGTACAGCGATTCAGACAAGTAGTGATTATACTCTCAATATTGCTCAATTTATTCATTTTGTTGTATTATTGGTTCATCGTTTTGTAATTTTGTATAATTGGGGCAAAGTCTTGATCGATAACAACGCGCCTCTTGCTGCCATTTTAATATTATTATTATTTCATTTGTTTTATTTCTTTTTGTCTATGATCTGTTATTTTTTGTTTTGTTTTACTATATATGTATGTGTAAATGTTAAAATGCTATAAACTAGCACGCGCAATACGATTCAACATATGTATGCATTTGATTTCTTGTAAGTATGTATACAAATACGAGTCTATTTATGCATGTATAACAAAACACTATTTATATATATATATTTGTTTTTCATTTCCTTAAGTGTGTGTGTGTATGTGTTTGATTTCAATGTTTATTTGATTGATATACATATGTATTTGCTGTGTGTGTGTGTGTGTTGCTGTTGCTGCTGTTGTTGTTGTTCATGTTGTTACATATTCCCAAATAATTTACGCGTGTGGTTTTGTGTTAGTTTTTTGTGGCTTATGCGACTCGAATTTTCAGATCGTTTGTGTTTTTAATCTACATTTTAATCCAATTCAGTAGTTCATTCTCATTTTGCCTATTTTTTTTTTTTTTTTTGCTTTTCTTTTTGTTATGTACTCGTAATTATGTAAGTATGTAAATCACGTATTGCATATGTATGTATTTAGAGTTTCTATTCGGTTCTTGTTAAAATGTATTTATTTGTTGTTGGTGTTAATTCTTATGGTTGTTGTTCTTCTTGTTGTAGTTCTTGTTGCCATACGCTTAAATTAAAATAATTTACATACATTAATTAAAGAAAGAAAAAATTGTAAATCCTAGTTAATAGGTACAGAAGATTGTTTGTCATGTGCCACATGAGAACAAATTTAACGACAAGCAAACGCCTTAAGAAAATTAATGTATATATATATATATATATATATATATATATATTTATATATACATAGATAAACAAACAAGAGTCCTGTTCGTATGGACAGTATGGAAGCCAGTCCAGGGAAAACATTGGATTTTAACGATATAGTCGAAAGAAGGCATCCAATTGAAAGCTCTCGCTTGGCAGCCGCTAGACAATAATTTCAACGACATCATCCAAAGTTGTGGCGGCGACTCATCTAAACCAGAGCTTCAGGCGCAGAGCATCCACGCCGTTCAGATAGTAACGAAACAGTCGTTTATCACGCACAAAGCCCAAATTCTCATACAAACGCAGCGCTGGCTCGTTACGCATCTCCGTTTCCAGCACAACCTCATCGGCATTGTCAGCGAGCATTGCCTGCACATTGGTAATTACATTAGATCGATCGATTAGATAAATCTGTTAAGTTAATTCGCTATCGATATCGGACACTCACCTCAATGGCCTTGGTCACCAGCCTTGTGCCGATTTTGAGCTTGCGATATTCCTTGCGCACCGCCAGCATTGCAATATAGCCGCGACGCACATTCATATGCATGTCCAGCTTGCATACAATAGCGCCCACATATTGATTATCGTGCGAGGCTAGGAAGCATAGTTTTGGCCAATTGTAAATGAAATAACGGTACGTGTATATTGAATATGGCTCGGACAGCTCCGCCTGTATCAGACGCATGATATCCTGCAAAAGTCGACATTGAAGCATGTTTAGCATTAAAATAGATTGGTTGTAGACAGCTGTCGGACTATAGCGCCGACATACACAGACCAGACTTGGTCCGTTGTGACACAGTGGTGGTACGCAATATCAAATATGGATCCAATTGAACCTTTAATAAAAGTCGCAATCCTACTTGTTCCCAATTTTGCTAACTGAGAAAGTGCTTAAGCTTCGCCGAGTGCTTAATCTTTGCCCAGTAAGAGTTGAGCAGTGGCAAAAGAAGTGTTCTGGTGATTCTTTTTCTGCCTTCTTCCAGAAGTCATTACGAGAGGCTTGGCGTCTATTTGCATGAGGGCTGGCTAACCAGTGGGCAGTTACGGCGTGTAGTACTGGCCAGCAGCTGTGTCATCTCGTACAGAGATTGGCGACAGCTTGTTACCGATATTGAATTTATTGATTGATCAATATTTTTACATAACCCAGTCTATTGTTTGACCATTTTTAACAAATCAGTGCTTCGCTTATACCTAGAACTTTTGCTTGGAATACAGACTGATAGATTTTTGTATATTTAATTGCTTGGGGGAATCTACTGTGTCTGATTGTCTTACATGCATTTGATGCTCGGCTTCATATTCCTTATAGACAATCTCATCGGCTGAAATGGCAGGTTCGAGCTGAAGCTGGTGTTGCAGCAGCGTCGCGGCGGCGACGGCGGCTGCCTCTGCTGCGGCGGCAGCTGCTGATGTAGAGGGCGCCTCATCGTGGACGCTGCCTCTTGTTGCAATGGCCATGGCTGTTGTCTTTGTTTTTGTTGCTGAAGTTGTTTGCGTATTGGCAGTGCTTTTACTTGTCGCTACTAGCGTAATTGCGTCAGTCGTTTGCTGTTCCTGCTCCGGCTCATGCTTCTGTTGCCCACATTCGGTTTCCACATCTGCTGCTGCCTCGACCGTCGCCAGGGTTTTATTGTTGTTTTTCGCTTTACTGCTGCTGTTACGACTGTTGTTGCTGTTGCTATGGTTGTTGTTGATCTTGTTGCGGTTACTGCTGCTGATGATGCTGTTGACATCGTTATTGTTGTTACTGTTGGTGCTGCTGCTTATGTTATTATTATCGTTAATGTGATTGTTGTTGTTGATTGCAGTGCTCTTATTGGCATGGCCATTGACTGTGGGAGCCACTTGAGCCGTGGCAGGCATCAACTCGACCTCTTCCTTGCCATGGCCGTTGCACAGTTGCACCTGCTGCATGATGCCATTGATTAGAGTCACATCTGCATAATCCGAATCGGCCTGAACGTGACCATTGGGCTGATGAGCCGTAGACTTAACTGTTGCTACAGATGCTGCTCCTTGTGCTGGCTCTGACTCCGATTTGTGTGGCTGCTGCTGCTGTGATTTTTTTTTATTTCTATATTTTTTTTTTGAAGCCGTCGCAGTGGTCGCTGCTGTCGCCGTGTCCGCCATGGCCACCCTAGTTGCCGCTGCGAAGCGAAAGCAATATTTATAATTCTAAACAGAAGGACACAGCTGAGTGCACTGGTTGGCGAACAGGGCAATGTGTGTGGGGGTATGCGCACTGGATGCTTACCTGCTCCAACTGCTGCGACTGCAACTCCTCCCTCAGCTGTTGATGGCTACGTCGATGTCGCTGGCGGGGAGTCAACGCACTAGAGGCAGATTCGTCTTTATTTTTGGTTATATTTTCACAGTTGCAAGTTTTTCATTCACACACCCGCACGCACACACACACACACTCACTCACTCACCAGCTCTCACACACGGGCCCACTAGCGATGAGCGATGTTTATGTGCCAGTGACCAATCACAAGTATTTTTTAACTACACGTTACAGTTCCTATTAGAGATGAGCGCGGGATTAATTATTCAATCCCGATCCAACCCGTCCGGAAATGTTTACATTAGTCCCATCTCAGCAGTTCCGAAAATTTCTAATTTCTAATCTTTAATTAATTTTAATTTTTTTGGCTTAAACATTCAAAAGTATTGAAAACAATATAAAAGATACGCTCGCTTGTAGAAGATGAATGGAATGGAATATTCAATTTTGTTTTAGAAAGTTGTTGAAGAAAATTGTATTTGTTGAATTTTTACAATTTTCCAAAATTTTTGAAAATTGTGTTTTGGGTTTTTGTTTGGGATTAACGAAAATGGTTTTATATCTCGCTGCCTCCTCGAATTTTTCTATTTATTTCAGATCCCTCCCAGACCGATTATTTTGGAAATTGTTCCACTGGTCACGGTATCTCGCCCCCATCTCTAGTTTCTATAATAATAAAGTTGCAGGTATAATGAAAAATTGGCTTATTACAGAGCAAACAATTTAATAATAATGTTATATTCGTTAAGTTGAATTAACGTGAAATTTAATAAATGTATAAGTTGTTAAAGGAAATCACATTTCTTATTCAAGTGGGGGATAAAAATGTGCTTCTATCGAACAATAAGTCAACAAAATACTCACAATTGTATGTGAATCTAGAGCAAAATGGATATGTAAACGGATAAGAGTACTGCCCAGTTCTTAGAGGGGCTTCTGTTTCAAATGCAACATTCCTGATTGTCATTATAAACCCAAAATCGTATTATTCACCATCTCTAATCACACACACACACACACAATACACACACACATACGTACGGACAGTGTCACTTGACGCACTTTGTTCGTAGTCCGTATATGGAGTTGGAATTTACTTAGTCTTCTTTCCTATTTGTGTGTATAGCAAAAACCAAATTTATACTTTACTCAGGGCTTACTATTCCTTGGGTCGAAACTTTTTTGGGCGTTTTGTACACAATTTTGTAGCTTGGTTACGAATAAATTCAGTCACATATACACGAACACATGTAACAAATAGAACAGCTGACGGCATACATTTCATTTGTGTTATCGATTGCTACCGATTGGGACTGCTTTCGATATACGCTTACGGGCAAATCGGTATGGACACTTCAATTTAAATTCTGGCGCCACTTTGCAGGTGTATTTATTTGCATATGTTAACAATCAACTATTGGCAATTTTCCTGATGTTGAATTGTAGAGTCTAAAATGTGGCAGGCGAAATACTTTCTCAAGAAATAATAATAAATAGAAAACAGTTATATTTATATATATTTTACTATTGTACTATATTTTGGTTCCTCATAAATAAAAACAAATCGAGTTAATACCAACAATTTTAACCTTCGCCTAGTTTTCAGCTGGCAATCAACATGCTTATAAAAAAATAAACTAATTTAAAGTGACTAACATTGACGTTTACGCATGAAGCAAATTAAACTGTGACCATACCTTAATTTGATTTCTGTCGCCGCTACTCTGAAAAGCTGTATATGCAAAGTGAACGCTTCACTGTGTTTCCTTCCTGTTTGATTGGTGGACGCCGAACACCGGACACCGGACACCGGACGCCTGTAAGCTGCAGTGTGTTCCAAGTATACTTGTCTACAGTCGGTTGGATTCGGAACGGTCTTGCTTTATGTAAGCGACTCACAAGCTGCTGCTGCGTCTTGAGAGATTATAATTTCATTTCGATTTCTTAGCTGAGGAGCGCTTACTAAGAGATGTGCAAAAGCAACAATAATAAAAACGAGATGAAAACGTTATATAACGTGCGCTGAAGATTGTATACCCTAATATATTAAATATATATAATAGAATATATAATATATATGAAATATATACTCGTCCTACACATAAATATGTACGGATATAACTAAAGAAAAAGTTAATTTCTCCGTATTTATAAAATATACATGTTATTGGTTACACATTAGGGTTCCTAGTATGATCATCGAAGAGATATATATGCCGCTTACTCGTTTCTAAATCAACGACTAAGTGACTTTCATCTTCGATAAGTTGAATTTTACAAATCATTTATGAAAATCACCGGCCGCCTTTCACTTGGCCAGCTTACAAGCAAGCCGAACCCAACGAAGCCAAACTAACCGAAGATGACGAGCCAGGCACAATATTGACTTGGGTTTAAACTGCACTCGGCTGCATATGTATTAAGCATTAAATAACTGTGATCAGGCCTTATTAATTAGCACTGTCTGCGAGTTTAGCACTAAGGGCGAGAGACGTACCCAGCCTCACGCCCCTGCCTAGGGCCACAGCTGATTGATTGGGCACTTTATGGGTCTGTGAATGGGTTGAAAGATCGCATCGTTAAGTGCGGCGCTTGGCGCTTTGTTGACATCAATTCGAGACCCGCTAACAAAAGACTTAGGCAACGAACTTGGCATTGCTTGCCGCTTGTTGTTTTTAGTTGTTTTCTTTATGCTTACTTATCGCAGGAATTGGAGCACAATGCACGCAATGCGTTTACATTTACCATGTGATATGATGCAATCTGTGGCAAATGGTGTCATCAACACAAACCATTGCTGCTGCGGATTACAATTAGCTCCATAAAATCGTGCTATTAGAAGACTATGTAAGACTTTGTCTGCCGATTGAATAATATTCGTTTAAAATTTGCATATGCCAGTGCATAATCAGCGGCAAGCTTCTCTCTGTTTGCTGTTTCACTTTTTAACACGGCCAAAAATTAGCAAAGCAAACAGCAAAGCCAAATAAAAAGCACGCGGAGAAAGTGAATGGCCGCATAAAGTAAAAGCAATAACAATAACAATAACAAAAACACAAAATAATAAAATATAAATAAAACGACAACAAGAAGCAGCACAAAAACAAGCAACTGAAGATGAGTGACAAACCAACGCCCGTCGCTCATCATAGATGCAAAACGCTGTTCAAAGATTATGCAGACTCCACACCAGGTATTTTATACCCTGTAACCCCGAAGCCTTAATATGGAGTATGATGGTGTGTAGACAGAATGAAGCATTGCTTATTCAATTAAGTAGATATATATATATTTTCTTCGTAGTTTTATTCAAGTTTAATTCATTTATCGATTCTTGAACTTTTTATTTTAGAAAATTTCGTGATATATACAAGACGGTCTTTAATAGCACACACACATTAAGCACTATTCATTTTGTTTTCCATAAGATATAACGCTTCCAGGGTGTCTGATAGTCGATCCCTCAAGACTAAAGCAGTATTACGTTTATTTTGCGCACATGCACTTTGTCAGATCGTAAAGCAATTTGCGTTTTTTGAGTTTTCACATGCACTTAGCCAGATCGTAAAGCAATTTGCGTTTTTGTTTTTCAGCTGGAGCAGAAACGAAATTGCTTGCAGGTTTATGAAGTGTCAGTGTATTTTGACGACCTCTGTTGCAACTCGTGTGTGCAACTCGGGGGTAACTCGGGCAAAGTCAAGCCAAAGATATGAAAAATCCGAGCGAAACCAAGCCGCACACATCTAGACAAAGCACACATTTAACTTGGGCACCACTGATGCGATTGGCATTTCATCTTCTTTTTGGACGAAATTGCCGCGTCAGCGTTAAATTGTGTCAAATGTTGTCACCAAAAACTGAATGACAACAAAGGCCATACACGGTCTGGGACCGAAACGAACCGAATGGTAAATATATTTATGTTGCTCTTGCTTGGTGTACACAACTAAATGCTAGGCTAAAATAGTTAATGTTACAAATTTGTTGCCAAAATCGTTTTTAATTATTTCGAGCAAAGGCGTGCAAAGCACACAGACACAGAAATATGCAATAACCCCAGAGTGCAGGTAAGGGAAGGTGTGTCATTGTTTGAATGTGTGTGTGTGTTTGTGTGTGTGTGTGTGTTGGGCAAGGACAAGCAGCATTATGGCATTATGCAAAAACTAAAAGAGCGGAAAAGTGGAACAAATAGCAAACATGCAGACATTTTTGAACTTAATAAATATCACTAAAGTGACACAAAACACACAAATCACAAAATAGTTTACTTATTTATGTGTCTACAGTCCATTTACACAGCTGAAGCTATAAAGGCATTAAAGGTGACTGAAGCATTTATCAAATCTATTGTTTACTAGTTTGAGTAATCTTCAAGTCTAGTTGAAAATTCCATTTTCCTTGTTTAATTATGGTTGTTTGTTTTATTAGTATTTAATTGTTATTACTTTGAACAAATAACTTAAAAATAGAGCCAGCTTTTAGCCTTTGTTAAACATTTGCTTTATGACATTTGGCATTTTATGCCAACACATTCGCTGCTGCGGATCAAGAATTCACACACAATATGTATGTGTTTAAGTGTCAGAGATTCCTGCTTTAATGCGAATAAATAAAGTTGTTAGTATTTGTAGATAAAAATGACTTCTTACTGTCAATTTTTAGGGTATGCTGAAAAGGGTGTTGCGCATGCTACCGGTTCGTGTACCAGTAACAAAGTGTCGCCGCAATCGGTACTTGTAACTACTACTAATTGGGCTGGACGATGTGAATACGCAAAGAGTTCTTTTTGTACTAGTTTATTTCATGAAAACTGCGTGGTTTATATACAAAATTCGTAGTCGATAATCTTTGCTTAGGGCTAGTTATTCTATTTACATTTGACCCAACCAGTCAATCCTTATCTATGCACTTACAGATACCATGCCTTAATATTTTCTAATAACATCTCCTTACTTCAGGCCGTGCGACAGATGGTGCAACAAACAGTGTTTACATGCAACCAATGAGTCGAGTGCATATTTGTTTCATTGATTCTGTGCGCTATCAGCAGCATAATATTTTCTGCTTTTGAAGAAATCATACAGTCTTCTTCTTAATATTCAACGCACTTTGCTCTCAGCATTGTAGGCAAGAGCCAGCAAAAATAAATCGAACCAAACGTTAACTGAATTCAACTGATTGTTAGTTTGAGCCAAATTAAATCGAATCAAAATGCACGAAATGCTCCAGTTCCACATACATATACAGCAGAAATACATGTGTATCTATTGACTCGAGTGCATCAAGAGCCAACGCAATGCAATGTGATCGGCATACATATATACATAGATATGTATATATTATTATTTATGTATATAGCCTTCCACTCGATATGATACTATGAGCGCGTATATATACATATGTACATTGATTATGCAACAATGGCCTGGGCAAAAGACAAAAGACAAAAGCCGAAACCGAACCACAACGCAATCGTAATCGTAATCAAATTCCAAATCAATTTCATGAGTAGGTTCCCGAATGGGAGCAAAGAGACAGCGATGATGCATGCCACAGAGAAATGTGAAATGTCAGCTAAGACTGCATAAGATGCAGATGGCGATGCTGTTTAAACCAGTCTCATAGAATGTCACTCTTTGTCCGCGAGCGCTGTCCCTGCCCTCTGGCCCCTAATCAAATACTGCCACCACATATCATGCAGGTGTACTTGGTCAAGGTAAGCAAGCAGAAAAAAATAAAAATATAAAATAAATAAATACAACACACAAACAGACAGATAAATCGAAGAAGCACAATCACGAAACACCTGCTAACAGTTGGGTGAGCAGTGTGATCAATTTGGCACAGAATCCAAATCAAAATGAATAAAATCCAACACGCATTCCCACCACCAGTTTGAGCTTCTAGAGAAGCCTCAATGTTGAATGCTCTCTTTGGGCACGCACTTCACCTGAGGAGACTGCGATGCCGACGGTGATGGCGATGGCGATGGCGTTGGTAACGGCGATGGCAACGGCGACAGTGACTGAGACTGAGACAGTTGAGCGTCGACTGCGACGGCCGCGTTGTCAGCGTCAGTCCAACCCGTTCAGTATATTTTGAACGCTCATTGAAAATGGTCTACAGGCCGCGCATGCGCCAAGCCAACAACTCCACGTTCACCTCGTTGTCGTTGTCGATGTCGATGTTGTTATCGTAGACGTAGTCGTAGTCGTCGTCGTTGTCGTTGTCGAATTCGGTTTTTGGAGCTGGAGTCGCGTGCTCAAATACTCATATACAACATTTTGTACGTTGGACATTGAAGTGTTTTTTTTATTACTTTTTTTTTCGTTGTTTTTAGTTTTCTTGTGCATCGAAAGTTTAACACCAGAAATATAGAGAGAAAAATATAAATAAAGCACACACGAAAAAAAACCAAAAACCAACAAAAGAAATTGTGAAAATTGTTTGGAGACGTGCCCAGGCAGCAAGGAGAGGCCGTATCGGAGCGCCAAAGTTTTGAAAATGTAATTGAAAAAATGGCAATCATTGATTTTAACTCAGCTTATAAGCGATCAAATGACCTTGACATCACTGTATAAACATATATAAATATATACAGATTGCTATTGCTCAAAGGCTATGTTCAAATATTCTGATAATGCCTGGTCCTTTTGAAAAATATTTTGTAATTATCAGCTCTTTGAAAATTATGATTCGATGTCTTCGATAGTCCCCTTTTTGTTTATTGAAATCAGTTAAATGTGTAAAAATGCCGTAGATACAAGAGAACAAATACAATTGGTGACAGTGTAATAATCTCCACAAAACAACTTAATGTCAACAATTTCAGTGACGCCTTTTCAAAGCTATTAACATAATAATAATAATAAAAAAAAACTGGCCCAACAACAATTGAAATAAGCAAAAGTGAACATTAAAAGCCCAAAGTGTTTCATATTTGTTTTTAATTTTTTTTTGTGGCACTTTCACCTGTGTTAATAAATGAGGAAACAGCTATAAAAAAATAAGGCAACCGCCAATAAAAGAAACAATAATAAAACTTTATGCGCTTAATATTTTGTTAACGCTAAAAAATCAATTGACTGGGTAAAAGTTGTGAAAATCAAATGTATCGAAAGACATACTATACTATATGCTATATACTATATATCAAAAGAAACCTGCATAAAAATTATCAATAAACAAGCACAAAGAAACTAGCTAAATAGTACGTATATATAAACATGGTATAAACATTAAGTGCAATTGAAACCAGACCCAAAGTTGGAATCGACTGCTTGACTTGGTTTGCTTTTGGCTTTTGGCTTTTGCTTTTGCTTTTAGCCTGGCATAGACACTGCGTTTCTTTTCCTGGCCACCCGAAACAACATTCACTTGTCATACGCTGGCCACTCGGCTTAAATAGAATTTAGCAGAGCAAACTGCAACACCGTCAGCGGCAACCGCAAGCTGCAACTGCAGCGGCAGCAAAAACTTGCTAATTTGCCATATAATAAAGCCAGTCCGGCCAGTAGGCTGCAAAAGCAGCAAAACCCGTGTAAAAACCAGCAAAAAAATAAAAAAGCAAATCAACCAAAAAGCCAAAGGCAACTAACATTTGTAACAAGTTGCAGTAAAAGTGGTGCGTATAAATAGCCTTGGCTCTTTCGCTCTACGTGCCCATCTGCATTTCTTCATACCCCTCCCCCACCACCCCTCGTCAGTCCATCTCTTTCCTTTCTTGATCTACCTGCCTTGCCCACTGACTCACCGCGTCTCTGCCGCCAGTTGGCTAATGAAGCGCAGCGATTTGAAGCTGATGAATTTCACGCGACTTGTCGCCACTGACTAATTGACTAAAGTGAGAGCAGACAGCAGTCAGCAGTGAGCAGCCAGCAGTTAGCAGTTAGCAGCCCAGCGGCGCTTTCTCAATTATTTTCAGTGGAAATGGTAATAGGCGACCCTAACAGTTAAAATAAACCTTCAACACTTATCAACGATACATGACAATTGCAGTTGGCTTGTGCCTTAAGTCTTTTGTTCGAAAAGACAGTGTTACAAATCTTTAATTCTTCCATCAGCGAAATCTGTGCAAATGTTATAAATAAATAAATTTACAGACAATGAATCCAGTTTAAAACATAACATGGAAAACAACTTTTTTTAGTTGTGCCTTGACAAATCTTTTGATCTGTTAAATATTGCAAAATTCATTCCTGATTGTGAAAAAGCCGTCTGTTATATAAAACCAGATGTTTGTTTGTATCTTAATTAGTTTTGATTTTACGGAAAAGTTAGTGAACAGACAACACATATTTTATACATAATTTGATGTTGCAAATGTGTTGATGTTGTAAGGGTTTTAATAAGTTATTTCCCATCGCTTCAAATTAAATTTTTTTCATTATCTGTATTTTTTTGTTTTTAATTTTTCATTAGTTGTTCTGAGCATCAAATAAAAGATATAAACAGCTTTGCTGCCATTCTTTTTTCCCTTAACTTAAGCGTTCTATTCGGGTGTTTTTTAGCTAAGCATCGAGGTTAACTTATGACCAAATATCACAGATCTTTGACCTGATTTTCAAGTTATAAATAATATTGACAAGGTTATCTGACAATCTACGCATAAATCATGTTGACTTGACGCACTTTAAAGACCAAACTTTCTTTAAGAAGTCAACAGGTGATGATTAAGGGGCGCGGTTCGTGCATTTCATGTTAATCTATTTAACCCACTTTAGTCGAACAAGAAACTGAACTGATTGCTGCGCCGTAGTTTTGTAGTTTTTTGGTTTTTTAGTTTTTTTTTCTTGAAAAACCTCTAATAACAAAGCCGGCCTCTTGAAGGTCACTCTAATTACGGACAATATTACTCTCAAAAGTACTCTGGTCTGCTGTTGATTAACTAAGCAAACTAATGAAGTGGACTACCTATCTATATGTATCTCAGTTTCAATCTCATTCTCTGTCCCTGTCGCTGGTCCAACAACAAAATAACAATGGACAATGGCACAAAAGCTACAAGTCAATTGGTGCTCAACTTTACCCGTAATGTGACGCCTTGGCGATTACTTTAAATTGCATTGTTAATGATGTGGATGATGTGGTTGGAGTTGTTGTTGTTGTTGTTGTGGCTAGTTATGCCAGAGGTCAAGTGAGTTTTGGCATCAAGAAAGCTGCACGCAAAGTTCACGGCTAAAGTAATTTCAGTCCAAGGGCTTGCTGAGTGATTGATATATGCAATAAGCATATCTATTATAAAATTCAACAATTGCTGATGTTTTCCAACATTGCTTTCCCTGCTCCCAGCCCACATTGTTAGAGGTATTTAAATCATATACTATGCTTTGCATTCCAAATAGAATAGAAACAGAATACTGAACAGCTTAAGCATAATTGTCAACTAATACGAGTATGTGCTTCAGCAGTCCAGTAATACTAAGTGTATGACAAATTCAAACAATTTAAACGTTTTCTACTTGAGGTAACTACATACATATGTACAAATGTCAACGTTGGTGGCTGGCCCCAAGCACTGCGACAGTTTCACTTCCGTCTAATGCGTCTTAACCATGTGTCAAGTTAAATAACAAACAAAATTATGAATAAAATGAAAATGAAAATGGAAATGAAAACGAAATTAAAATGTCAAACAATCATAACACAAATTGCTTCAGGCAGGGACTAGGCCATTGTGCATATATGTACATACAAATGCATATGTATCTGTATCTGTATCTATATCTGTATCTATATCTGTATCTGTATGTGTAAGTAAGCATTGCTATATAAGCATGTGAAGTATGTTGCCTATAATGTTAATGGCAATAACAAACGGCAAAAAAATTACTTAATAGCAACTTAATTGTTGCCACACACACACACACACATGAATGCATATGCGCAGAGCGGTAGCAGCAGCAGCAGCAGCAGCAGCGCAGTCAACGTTGACGTTGACGTCTAATGCGCTTCAGTGACGTCGCCGTGCTCTTTGCCGGCGGATTGGAAATGCACTCACCGAAGATTGGCTCACATTTTGTGTTAGTAGTTGTTACTGTTGTTATTATGTTTGTTGCCGCAATTGAAACAAATGATTTGCCTTTTGATTGTGGCCAAAGTAACACACACACACACACACACACACACACACAGAGAGAGATTGTTCAATTAAAATACAGTTTTTACACGTTTGAAGTTTATCGAATTTTGCATGTGTGGCCAAAAAAAAAAAAAACAAATAAAAAATATACAAGTAGAAAACAATTTTTGCTGAAAAAAACTTAATTGTGCTAGGAAGTTACATGTTGTATTATGCAACGTGAATGATTGCAATTAACTACAATTTATTGTTATTCTTAAACGTTTGCTGGTTACAACTCTTGCATAAGCTCAAATGTGCTGTAAAAATTACAGAGGCGTTAAAAACAAAAAATAATAATAATAAATTATCAAATTTGAGCTAAAGCATATAATTTGTCGCATTACATGTTGTAACACAAGTAATTTTTGGAGTAATTCATCAAATAATGGAACATTTTTGTTTTATTTAATGCGAAAATTGCATTTAATTAAACGAACGCTAAAATTGGTTGTTCATTTGACGTTTGTTTTGCGGTTTCCCCAACTCGGCCACGTAACTGGAATCACATATCATTATTATCACAGACATTGCCAGTTGACTGCAATACAAGTGATCGCCGCCAGCTTTGATCCATATACAAGGTATTAATTGTGACTTGCTGGCCAACTGGCCAAATCAGCCAAGCGACTAGCCAGTTGTAGTTAATATACACTCGGCTTTTGGCTGCCTGGTTGTCCCAAATATATGCACAAGGTATTAAATCAAATGGCCTACAATTTGCTCAACGCGAAACGGAAAACTGAAATTTGAGTGAAATGAAAAATTGAAAATTTATTGCCAAAATTGACAGCCAGACGACAAGTTTACAAATTTCGCATCTGTCGATTCAACAACGAAAACGCGAAATGTTTTACTGAAATCCATAAGAAATTTGTAGTTGAAATCGCTTTTATTGTGAATTATTATGCAAAATAGACCGACAGATCCTCGTGGCCAAATATGATGCAAGATGACGATGACGATGGCGATGGCGATTGCGATGGCGATGGCGATGGCGATGGCGATGGCGATGTCGATCTTGGCCAGCTCATAACTTTGATTGTGCGGAACAACGTTTTTTACGGTCCATTGGCGTCTGGCTGAGCAAGTAGTACGAGTACTCCTAGGCTGTAGCCTATCGAACCATTTAGATTTCACTTAATTACCGTAGTTAAATCATAAATTTAATGAGTGCCATAGAAAGCGACGTCGCAACGTCGTCTACGTGGACGATGGCGTTGACATGTTTTAGAGTCCAGCAGCGAAGCCGTTAGCGAAATAAACTGTTAGATAATCTTGTCAAAATGAAGAAAAAACAACAAAAAAAAAACAAAAACGAAAAATGAAAGAAAAAAAGCTCATAAAATAAAAATGCACTCGCAAACCGGCAACGCTTATGGCCAAAGTATTTGGCACTGACTGAATGTCTCTTAACTGACTAACTAACTGAGCCGACAGACTGACTACGTGTCGTGCATTCTAAATGGCCTCTGCAACTGCGCCGCAAGCAGCAAGCAGCATAACAAGCAGCAAGCTGGCAAGTTGTGTGTACTGGAATGTGTACGGGAACCGGACTGTAACTGGAAATGGTCATGGAACTCTGCAACCAACTACAACTCTGATCACTTGGTAAAGCTGTGGTGATTTATCCACAGCCTGTTAATATTGGGCTGCAAGCCAAGTTGGAACACGCAGGGTTTCTAATTAAATGCTTTCAACTGGGAATGCCACCTCGAATTGGTTTACTTTCTAGATTGATTCTGTAATAAAAAACCTGTCTTTATTTCAGGTTGTTGTATTTTGTATTTTTTTTGTTGTTGTTTTTGTCGTATTATTTATTCTGCCGCTTTCATCTACAATTGCAGAGCGCTAAAATGAGCAGTTTAATGCGAATAAGAGCTGTGCACACACAGCCTCTGCTGCATCTGCTGCTGCTGCTGCTGCTGTGCCAGTTGTCGATGCTGTTGAGCAGGATTGAAGCGTTGCCCACAATAAAACAGCAGCAGGGACAACATGGTCGCACCAACTTTGTGCAGCAGCTGGACAAGAGCTTCTTTCAGCCGCGTGAAATCGAACAGACCATTGACGAAGTGCAGAAAATATTGGCCAATGATCCGGCACTGCCCAGGCTGACACGGTAAAAACCAAAAACCCCAAAAACCCCAAAAAACCAAAAATAAACAAAAATATATATTACAAAACTAAGTTGTTCGTTTCTTTTATTTAAAGAGTGAGACAAAGAATTAATCTAAATGAGCTTCTTTTGCAGCGGCGAGATCGAAGAGCTATACGAGAAGGTCACGCGGGAGGAGTACGAGAAGAGCATAGAGGCGGGCGACATGAGCCGGGCGGACAGTATGCGGGCCCTGATGTTGGTCCTGCCTTACAATACGGACAACAACACCGAGGAGAATCTGCAGGAGCTGTATACGCGTCCGCCGGTGACGCGCGTTATCGATGCCTATACGCCACCAAATCCCATCAAGTTTCTGACACCCGATCCGAGTGCTGTGCCGCGGAGCACCATACCCGGCGGCAATCCTGATGTGGCCGCCACCACCTATAAGCCCGCCTATAACAGCAATCTGCAGAAGCAGCTATTCCCGGCACCCACTGCCACAACATATCATCCGCCGGCACCGGCGCCCGTCATGTATCAGCTGACACCATCGCTGGACAGCAAGCCCAGCATGGAGTTCCAACCAGTCACCAAGAAAACATACGACTATGCCCAGTCCCAGGCAGCGATCCGTCCGGTGGCGGCACCGTTTTCCGCTCAGCGCTTCAGCTCGCATTACAGCGCGAAAAATGCGCAGTTTCTCCGCAAACCGAAGCCGCAAGTCGTCCAGACAATCAGCAGCAGCACGGTGAAACCAGTGGCGGACATACTGGAAAGTCTGGGCATTGTGGGTGGCGCCGGTGGTGGTGGACAGTCTACACACAAGCGTTATGCCATCGATGATTACTACCCGGCAGAGAGTGCACCACAGCCGGTTGTCGCTGTCGCGGACTTACGTGGCCTACAGGGCGCCCGCATTCGTCCTGATGCCTATTCCAATTTCAAGCCCCTCAACATTGGCGAGGAGCTGCGCGTCAAGCCCGAGGTAGAGGGTTATCTCACCCGCTTTGGCATTGTACGCAAATCGTCCAAAGCGCTGAGCAAATCTCAAGCGTCTGCGGCCGCTGCTGACGGCCGACCCACCGAGGAGCCAACTGGCGCCCACACTCAGCTATCGACGGCAACAGCCAAACTGCCTGCACCACAGAGCAATTCGGAGCTGGCCAAGCTGCTCGAAAATCTGCAAGAGCTGGAGCGTCTGCAAGCGAAAGCAGCACGCACTGCTAGCACCACAAGGAGTACCACTACTACAACAAGTACGACAACCACAACCACAACAGCAGCACCACCCACATCTTTGCCGACGGCTCAACTGATCACCCATGGCGCACCATTACTGGTTGAGCCAAAGAAGCCACGTCGTCGCATCGATCCCAATATTGATATTAATTTTGCGAATGCCGGTAACCAGCAGAGACCAGCCAGCTCCACTGATGAGCTGTCCAAGCTGCTGCAGAATCTGCAGGAGTTGGAGAAGCTCAAGATCAATCCGGAAAATGTGCTCAAGGCAACCAGTCCAGGCACCCAAGCGCTCAGCAATCGGTTTAGTGTGAGCAGTACCACCACCACACCGATGCCAATAACAACAACAACCACAACAACAACTCGCAGACCAGCCAGCAACGATGCGCGTGAACTGCAGTTGATATTGCGGCAACTACAGCAGCTGGAGCAGACAAATGCGGTGCAGAAGGCGGCCAGCAGCACCACAGTGCGGCCAAAGCCAAGGCCGACGCCGTCGCCTGCTTTAGGATTTGGCCTGGGCCTGGAGCCTGCAGCTTTGGGCGCTGCAGATCTTTTGCAGCTGCAGCGCTTACTCAGCGATGATAGCCAACTGGAGCAGCTTTACGAACAGGCACGCAACAGAAAAAAGGCAGCGAAGAGCAGCACCACTAGTACCACTAGTACCACTAGTACCACCAGCACCACCAGCACTACAACAACAACACCGCGACCCACAAAAGCTGCTGCTGCCGTCGATCATGCCCAATTTGAGGCATTGATAACACGTGTACAGCAGTTGGAGCAACTGCAGCAGCCGCAACCGACGACTCCGGGCTTCATTACACGCAATGTGGCGGCAGGTGTCAGCGAACAGGTGAGGAGCCAAGGTCTGCCCAGCAATGACTATGCTCAGCTGCAGAATTTAGCACCGGTCGCTTTCGATCGGGGCACCGTGGAGATCTCAACGGCAGCCTCGACATCCAAGCAGCGCCAGCGTCCATTGAATAGTTTTGAGCGCAGCAATGGACTGCTGCAGGATGTGCAGCCCCAAGATTATGTCCAGCTGCAGAAGCTGCTCAGCAAGGTGCAGGAGCTGGAGCGAGTCCAGTTGCAGGAGGCGCGTCCGACTACAGCACAACAGCTGGTCACTGCCGCATCCGTGCGCAGCCAGAAAGTGAAAAGTTTGAGCGGTACACAGATTGTTTATGCCCAGCCAGCATCTGCTGCTGACGCTGCTGAGTTGGAGCTAAGCCTCCAGCAGCGGCAGGAGGAGCAACTGAAACTGGACCTGCCTGTTTATAAGCAACCGGTGGTGGCAAAGCCCGCCAGGCCGGATATCAGTTCCAGTGAGGAGCTGCGCGAATTTGCCATGTCACAGCCGGCGCATCCACAACGCAGTCAGCACCCAGCTGGTGCGGTTGATCACGACTTTGAGCATTATCAGCAGTTCTTCAGCAGTCTGGAGGACAATGGCGAGCGCCAAAGCTATCAGCATATGCAGCCCATCTATAAGACGGTGACAACTGCACCACTACCGGCAGCATCAACCACGCCAGCCACGCCTAAGCAAAGTGACTTGGCGGAGCTACAAAAATTGCTCTACAATACGCAACAGTTACAGAAACTGGGCGTGGCGCTGCCCAATGAGCTATCCCAGCAGTTGGAGAGTCAATTCCAAGCTCAACCAACAAGCAGTTCTACAACAAGCACCACCACTAGCACCACCACTACAACAACAAGTGCGCCAGCAACAGCATCAGCGTCGCCGTCTCCCACTCACGACTCATCCTCGCCAGCGGTGTTCTCGCTGACAACCAGCAGGCCAGCAGTGCCACGTATCCAACCCACCACAGAGAATAGTGTGGAACTACCCATTTTCAGTGCCACCAAGATCATTGAGGCGGCTATTAAGCGGGCGGCCAATCGTATTGGTGTCTCCACCGAGCAGCCTTTCAATTCAATGGGTTTGGGCTTCAGACGCCGCAGTGATGATGATATGGATCTGGCCATAGACAATGGACAAGACGGTGTTCTTGATGGTGATTTGATGGCCGAATTTAGTGAGCTCAACTATCAGCTGGCCAAGCCCGAATCGGAGCCAAGGTCGACCCATGAGGAGCCGGAGCTGGATAACAACCTCAGTGAGATCCAACGACTAATTAGCAATCTTCAACAACTGCAACAGCTCAATGTGAGTCTCAAAACGCAATCGCAGGCGGATGCCAGCTATTTGCAATCGCTGCCACCGGGCATTGACACGACAAAGCCACGCAGACAGAATGTGAATGTGGACAACAGCAATAGCACCACCACCACCACAAGTACAGCTGCTCCGGCCCTGGAGGAAGAGGCAATCACAACTCAATCACCCACTCGTATTAGCCTCAATCTGGGCTTGAGTGATACAGACATAGAAGCGGAGAGCAGTATTGGCAAGGGCAGCACCACAACAGAGGGTAGCACCTCCTCCTCGTCAACTACGACGGAGGAGTCGCGTAACGGCTCGCTGGATGATCTAGCGGATTCGTTTGGACCCAACCCCATTACGCAAGAGCCACTGCCACCCAAAAAGAAGAATGGCTTCTATTTTCTGGCCGATTGGAACTCGTTCCTCGAAGTGGGCGATGGCGATGATCAGGTGGTGGTGCGTCTAAGTCCCAAAATTGGCGATCCTCGTGACTTCTTGGCCGTGTAAGCCTATAGCCAACCCAGCTTAACCCGCAGCCTCACCCCTCCCCGGTCCGCTTTTCCTATTTCCCAACCCAGCTCCAATTAGACAATCAGCTGGCAATGTATATAGTTCTTTATTAGCTACCTACTATATCCTTATTGTATGCGTATGTGTTGTATTTATTTTAGTCACTGGTTTTTTTCCCCTCTGCAGCCCAGGAGCTCGGTCACCTCGGTGAACGGGTTGTAGTCATAAGTTGGGGCCTAAGCCTAAGTTCTAAGAGTCAATAACAAAAACAAATTAAAAAAATGCTTGATCGAATTGCATGCATTATGCTATTATAAAGGAATCTAGAGTTTTATAAGTAAAAACGAACGATAGATATATTCTAGTTTAATAAAGATGTGTAATACAATTTGACAAATAATTCTTGTTTCTTATTAATTTCCATTTTAGTGCAGAATGCTGAATGTCAAGCGGCGGGCTTTCTAACAGCTTGCGAGTTGACTAGGACTCTAATAGAGATCCGGAGAGTGGTATAAAAATATGTCAAAAAAGGACACAAGCAAATGAGGAAAATAGCTCTTAACTTGTCCATTAGGACTAACATGATGTTTTTTGGACCACAGATAGTTCTTGGCCTTCCAATTTGACTAGAGTCATAAAAAAAAAGTTTTTAAATAAATTTCGTCAGTGTGCTCAAAAGTATGCTGTACTTTTTTCCGAGCCTACAAATAAGTTTAGCCAATGCAGGAACCACTGGTACTGGTATGTGCACATGCTAGCCTACTCTATTCAGCAAACTGCAAAGAAATTTATGTATAACGATCACAATTTTTACCTGGTAAAAGAAAAAAAATACGATGCTTTGTAGCGAAAGTGTTTGTTTATTTGCAACATGATTTGAGTCTGGTCAGAGCTTTCTGCGAGAAAGTCATCACACCTTTCCTTTGGGAAAATATAAAAATTTTACTCAATTTAAAATGTAAACAGCTTTTCGCAATTATCGATGACATATCGATTCCATAGCGTTGTGTGTTGGTTAGCTCTGAAACTATTGTATGTAACCAAGCGCCGATTAAATGTTAAAAATTAGTTTGATTTTGTAACGTTTTTTATTTCAAAACATTTTATTAAAACTTTTTTTGCGCCGGGGCTGCTCCTCACTTGATCAGCTAGCTGCACAAAAAATATATTTATGTGTATATGTATATTGCATTTATTCAATGTTAAACGCTGTTTTACATGCCACATTTTTGTTTGGTATGCCAGCCAAATTTTAGTTTTTCATAAGGTTTTGTTCTCTATTCTTGTTGTTGTATGTGTATTTTTTGTGTATAACGCAGGTAAAATAGAATAAGTTTTTGGTTGTGGTTGCTTAGGTACTGCATTCAACTACGCTTATCTTTATATATGTATGTATATACTAATTGTTTAAACATTACTTTCGTTATTTATTCCAGCTGCTGCTGTTGCTGCTTTTGCTGTCGCAGCCGCAGCCGCAGCGATGCGAGTGCGGGAAAATTTACTAATGGACGAGGGGGAATCGGTTGCAGCCGCAGCAGTAGCACTAGCAACAGTTGCAGCAACAGCGGCAGCTGCATCCACATCGGCACCGGCAATGCGTATGCTATTGCCAACGGGATACACACAGCCGCCCCGGCGCTGCTTGCGTATGGCCGGCGAGCCATGTCCGAGTCCTCCTCCGCCAGCCCGATTCCTATCACCGATTTGTACTAAAATGGGAAGATCATCGGTGCGCGTGAACACAAACTCCTCGGAGGAAAGGCGTTTGCGCACACGCCCACCAACCACATCTGGCCGCTTGCCACCACTACCGTTGCTCAATGGGGATGGGGATGCGGGCGCCACAATTGCCGGAGTCTCCGGCTGGCCAGAAGCACAATCGCCCCCGCCGCCATAAACAGGAAAATGCGACTCGAGCACGCCGGGACGTATGAGTATCTCGTCGACGGGCCGATTACCGCCGTTCAACTTTAATTGCAACTGGCGACTGGGCGTCGCGTAGTGCTCCAAGGATGAGCTCGAGTTGGCGCTATAGAAGCTGCTATTTGTATCCGTTGAGCCCACAGTTGCCGCAGTCGACGCCGCCTCCGCACATTGTTGATGATCGTGCTCCGATGGACGTGTACAGCAATCGAGCCCCGTTCGCCGGCATGGACAGTGCGGACAAAGGCGCAGGCAATGCTCCTCGGAGAGGATGTTGCTGTCGCTAAACGTTAACTTCTTGACGGTCTGGCGTGTCTCCTCCTCGTCCAGTTGATCGGCTGACTTGGAGCTGGCGCCGCATGCTACAGTTGCTGGCAGCTGCAATCGTTGCAGGCTGTGCGCGGACTCAAAGCTATCATCGCTAGAATTGGAGTCCAAATAGTGCTGTTGCAAGTGAGTGCCTGCTCTCGACGCTCCTAGTTCGGGAATGATGCGCGGAAATGTGACGAAAACGCGACCCAATCGCTTATACTGGTCCAGATTGCGATTGTCCTCGGCGCAGCCAGAGAGATTCTCTGTGAACTTGGGCGCACGTCGCATCACCTTTGGTGTATGCAGCTGCGACTCAAAGATGTCCTCCAGCGGCACCTTGGGCGCACCCGACGAACCGACAACGCCCATATGCTGCAGATAGCGTTCAATGCTGTTGGCCAGGCTGATGGGCACGCTGCTGCGCGACGACACACTCGAGATCTCCGAGAGTGTTTCGGGGCTGGCCAACGGGGCTAGACCATACCAGTCGTCGTGCAGCAAATCGACACCCTGACCAGCCACCGATGCGCGACGCAGCGCCTGCGTCAGTGGCAGCGAACGTGGTTTTCTTTCTGAGTGCTGACGCGCCAATGGCTGGAAAAGTGGCGGTGGTAGTGATGATTGTGGTTGTGGCGCTGGCGGTGGCGTTATGGCCATGTCAAAGGCCACCGCTCGCAGGCGAGGCACATCGCCAGCATCACCGGTATCTCTGGCATCTTCGACGGCATTCACCACCACCGTCGCCGTCTCGCTGATCATCGAGGATGGACTCTTGCGCATGGTTACCGTTGTGATGCTGTCATCCAATCCGCTTGATATGTCATACGGTGTGGCTATGGAGCTCAGCTGACTGCGCCCAAAGATGCTTCCCGCTATGGATGAGGCCTTGCTGCCGCCAGTCGGCTGCACTAGTACACGCTGCTCCAGCTGATGCTGCAGATTGGTGAACGATGTTTCCAGGCAGAGTTTGTGCTGTGCCGTTGGCGTCAACATGACGCTGTTGCTCAGATTTGTATAGGAACTATCAGCTGGCCGCTGGCAATGCTCTATCGCCTCAACGTTGCCATTCGTTGGCACCAGCTCCGGCTCATGCTCGGCGGATGTGGTGGAGAATGCATTCGAGATCTGGCGTTGGGGCTTCCTCGGGCCACTTGTGGTTACAACCTGTGGTAACGGCAACGAGAGAGAAATGGAGAAAGAGCAAATGACAAAGGGGAGGGTAAAGATTACAAATTGCCGATTCAATTGGAAATGTAATTCATTCAGAAAATATATATATTTATGTATGTACGAGTATATATGTATATGTAGTAGTAGTAGTAATAGTACGTATAATACAGATCTATTCAGCTTCACAGTTACATACACAGACGGGAATTTACAGTTACGTATGTGAGTATGTATGTACAATAGGAAGCAAAATGAGCGAGAGCGAAAGCGACAGCGGGTGCGTGAGTGAGCAAGATAGGAAGACGGAGAGACAGACAGAGAGATATATAGAGAGAGAGAGACAAAGAGAGAGAGAGAGAGAGAGAGAAATTATTAAAATATTTTTGAGTATAACGGTGGGTTGGGACTAAAATCGTTTTTGTTTTTTTTTTATTATTCAGGTGCTAATATCTTTAGGGTCTTGCCACAAATAACATGTATACGGATAACAGTACAGTTGAAAGAATATTAAGTACATTGATCAGGGTTAAGAATACCTGGATTAGTGATTTGGAATGGAAGTGGTGACACTAGTGGCTATGTTCATAACACATTTTAAAGTTGGATACAGCAGTGACGAGTACAATTACATTTAGACAGTTTCTTTTCTTTTTGTTTTTAGAAGGTAATGAGAGAAAAATGTATTAAATTATAGGTTAGATTTAGCTTGGGAGAAATTCGCATATATATTTCTAAAGAGAAGTAGAGCGAGAGAAAAAGAGAGAGAGAGAGAGAGAAAGATAGACTTGATTTTTTGTTTGTTTGGTATTTGTTGTTAACGAGATCAAAATGGAAAGTTGTTTAAGTACATAGTCTTTTAAGTAGTAGGCAGCTGTACCTGGTATCGGTATTTTGTGTTGTCGAAGTTGTAGTTGTATTGTTGGTTGTTGTAGTTGTAGTTATAGTTGTATTTGTAGTTGTAGTTATTGTCGTGTTATCTTTGCATTTACGAGCAGTACATGCCTTTACGGTACGTTCTCTACATGACACGACCTTTACTCATCATCATTGGTCATTTCAATATTTTGGTAATCATTATCGGATTGCCCCGCGCAATACCGGTTGTTATCATATTGACGAAACATAACAACAAAACAAGGAAACAAAATATACATATATATATATATATATTTATACAGTAATTTAAATTGTTGCTAAAGACTTCATATATGCATATGTAGTTGTTACTATGTACTATATAAAGGACTATAAGCTATAGCTCAAAAAGCCTCTCTCGGGTCCGCCTTGCAAACGGTCTCTGGGAACACTTTGCTACTTTGCTCGACGTACTTTGAATCAATTCGCACTTCTTTCGGCAGGGATTCTTGCAATTGCATAACCAGCAAGATTTAACACTAGTCGCTTGTTGGCACATTAGCGGTACAAAAGCGTTACAACAATGAAACATGCCCATGCAGCATTTTGTGTACTATATATGTATGTATACATATGTAAATGTATATACACATCTTTATATACATATGTAGGTGTGCATGTATTTATGTGTGTGTGTGTGTTTAGAATGTGATAATCCAGAGAATTTCATTTTGTGTTGCAAATTAAACTTACCAAAAAAGGTTGCAACAAAAAACTTAGCACATATGAAATTATGAAAAAAAGAACAAAAGATAATTCTGAAAATAGCACAATATTTTTATTAATACAAAAAAATATACTCCTTCGTTTCATTTCAAATAGTCGAAACGATAATTCCTTGGGTTTCTGGTCACAGCGATCAGTAGTTGCAATCGTTTACCTTGTTTTTTTAAGCCCGTTTCCCGTTACCCCTCTCATAAAGATACACACATTGAATAATGAAAAATGCAATTAAATATATTTGGTGTATACATATTCATGTACGTGTATATTCAATAAAATTAACAA